>VKOC01009816.1:0-11975 GCA_009364415.1 Spea multiplicata | reverse complement strand
TCCCGCGTGTACCTGGCGCCCGACCAACCATGTTCACCAACCAAACAACCAGTTGCTGGGTTTTGATACATTGTAGCTTCTCGTTTCCATTGAATCCCATTTTCCTAGCCTGCTGGGGGTGATGAGGACCCAGCTCAGGGGCTGCCTGCTCTGCATCCTCCTTTCCAGGTGGGCTCTGGTGTCTCTGGCCACCTGGACTGATGAAGGACCTAAACTCAGAAGACCTGTCTTCTCCACGTGGGTGCAGGAGAACTGACCCATAGGGACTAAAGTGAATGGGTTAAACATCCCCCTGAACAGGATCAGCCCCCAGCCTTGGTGCTCCGGGGTAACAGGTCGCCGGCTGCATCTGGAGCTGCTCGGAGACAGGGGGTCTCTGTTTGAGGTCTATTTCCACTACAAGTATGCCCAGCTGTCTCTGAAGACCACCCAGGTGCTGGACAGGGAGGAGAGCTCCCGGTATGTGTTCAGGCTGGGGCTGTGCTGCCAGCAGTGCTCCTCTCCTGGGCATACCGTCAGCGAGCTGGCTGTGCTTACCGTGCACGTGTTGGATGAGAATGATAATGCCCCCCGGTTTGCCCCCGCGAACGGCTCTACGATCAGCCTGGATGAGACGGCGGGGCTGGGGTCCGTGGTGTTCAGAGTCTCTGCCCACGATCCGGATCAAGGGACCAACGCCGAGCTGGTGTACTTCGCCGAGCCCACCAGCGACTACTTCTTCATTGTCCCCAAGACCGGCCAGGTGGTCCTGGTGGGGTCCCTTCTGAACATCAAGAAGACCCTCAACCTGACTGTGTATGGCCAGCAACCGCTGCGCAGCGCCCCCCTACAGCGGCGGATCTGCCCCAGGGCCAAGACATTTTCGGTGCCCAGTAAAGAGGAGGCATCTCTGGGCTTCTTCAGGTGGAAGAGGGCATCCCCCGTGCCCCAGGCATTCTATGCCATGTCCATAGCAGAAGACGCCACCCCGGGCTCTGCTGTTAGCGCCCTGGAACCTGGAGAACTGAATGGCACCTCGTTCCAGCCGGTGACCCTCTTCAGGACCCTGGACAGAGAGTCCGTCGCCAAACACCACTGTCTCTTCAGAGTGCTGGACGGCGCCGGTAAGGGGTCCATTCGGATCTCTAGGCCAACTCTCTCTCCCCCCTCTCTGTTTCTCTCTCTCCCTCTCTCTTTCTCCCTCCCTTTCTGTTTCTCCCTTTCTCCCTTTCTCTCTGTCTCCCTCTTTCTCTCTGTCTCCCTCTTTCTCTCCCTTTCTCTCTGTCTCCCTCTTTCTCTCCCTTTCTCTCTGTCTCCCTCTTTCTCTCCCTTTCTCTCTGTCTCCCTCTTTCTCTGTGTCTCCCTCTTTCTCTCCCTTTCTCTCTTTCTCTCCCTTTCTCTGTGTCTCCCTCTTTCTCTCCCTTTCTCTCTGTCTCCCCCCCTCTGTTTGTCTCTCTCTGCTTGGAGTGATGCTGTGGGGGTGTTAATGTATATTTCGTTGTGAGGGGGTATCGGGGTAATGCAGTTATATGAAGGTCTGGGTTCCCTTTCTAGTGATCTTCACTTATCTGAGAGATGTATTAGCTCTATGGGTGTATATCAGCTCTATGGGTGTATTAACTCTATGGGTGTATATTAACTCTATGGGTGTATATTAACTCTATGGGTGTATATTAGCTCTATGGGTGTATATTAACTCTATGGGTGTATTAACTCTTTGGTTATATATTAACTCTATGGGTGTGTATTATCAGATTGTGTGGCCCTTGTCACAGTCTCTAACCCCACGCATCAGATTGTGTGGCCCTTGTCAGAGCCCCTAACCTCACACATCGCCCGCAGTGTGATTTTCCGCTGTAGACGTTGGAGAAATCGGCTCATTTAAAAGGGAATGGACAGCTGGGTCCGTAGCTCGTGGTAGCCCGGGGGCAATGTGATTTTCTAGATGTATGTAGCCGGAGCCATAGGCGGAAGACGCCTCTCTGAGCGCAGCACGCCTCGGGTCCCCGCACTCCGCTTGTCTGATCTCGTGAACAAAAATAATAATAATTGCTTGGGGGGGCATTTAAATCATTTAACACTTCTGGGGACTGGATACTGTTACCAAGGATTAACCCATGTGGATACACACAACCTATCCCGTTAGTAGGGACTGCTTTTCAGTGTAGAGCGCACATTCATCTTTGAAAAACCCTATTTTAACTCTTTTTTTTTTCCTGCTTGGGTGGGTCGAATCACTTGAATGGTACAAGCTTATAATTAGCTGTTCCACAACATCTTATGTTCGAATAAAGTAGCCATCAGGGACAGAACGATGACTGGAGACGCTAGGCCTGTATTCTAGGAATGTTAGAAATTACATTGACATTTTGTATCCCAATTCTTCCCTTCAGAACTGCGCCAGGAGCGGCTCTGTACCTCGTTCACCTGGAGCTGACCGTGGTGGACGTTAATGACCAGAGCCCAGAGTGGACAATAGAGCCCTCGCCTTTCCTGGCTGCGGTGTTACCTTCTTCTGGCCCAGGAACACGCGTGTATAAGCTACATGCTATGGAAAAAGACGAAGGTATGAGTGGAGAAGTGGAGTATTTCTTATTGGAAGGTAATAATTCCAGAAACAGCATACGAAATGCACAATGTATATGATCCCAACGAGTTCCCCTCTCCTTCAAATTTCTATTTGAACTTAATGGAGGACATGCTTTGATAGAGAACAGATGTGTGCCATCTCTGGTGGTTATCCCAGAACCTTTTCTACAAGCCCCCTGTAGGGTTTTTAATTTGCCATTGGGGCAAGAGTGCTCTTGCTTGAGGATTTGATGAACAGTTTCATGACATCTGTTGGCTTTCCAGGTGGAGAAGACAGATTTGTCGTTGACCGCAGCACAGGTTGGATACGGACAACTAACCAGAGTCTATAGGAAGGTCAGGAGTATCTGCTCAACGTGCAGGCCGCTGATAAGCTTGGGATGAGAGGTTCCCCGGCTGTCGTGTCTGTGATCGCCGGTGTCAGACCCTCACAATTTAAACAAACTTCACACACCTTCCAGAAAGCGCTGCCCCGGGAAGCACGTAAGTCGCCATTCAACGGTCTCTTTGGTTTTGGAGACGCTGCCCGCGATGGATTGACTTGTTCTCCATCTTCTAGGTTTGTGACCATATCTGCGACATCACATCGAAGCAATCCCCTGAGCTACGGCATGGTCACAGATCCCCAAAGCTTGTTCTCCATTGACCTGATCACTGGCGAGGTGACGCTCATCAGGGCTGTAGATTTTGAGAGTGACCCGCACCAGTTTCTGTTGGGAGTTACCGCTACTGAAAAAACGTTTGTTCTGCAGGTGGAGGCGAAAGACGCAGACGTTGGTGTCAATGGTCAAGTGAAGTACAGGATCGTTCATCATTAGGGCTCTCTTCCTGCATTCAGCATCCATCCAGACACAGGTGCCACCGCCTCCTATAACTTAAAGCCCTTTAAACATGTATGGAGAGAAGGGCTGCTACACGGTGACCGAGGACACACTTTCCTCCCAGTGTATCTGTGTTCTAGGTTTCTTAACATGTTTTTTGCTGGATTGGTGTATACCCCAGGGTCAACAGCCAAAGGTGACATCATGAAGCTTCAATTGATTCAGTTAAAACCAGTGCGTCAGATAGGCTTGGCGATGCAGGTTTTAACCATGGTTTTAGGTCATGTTAATCAGCCAAGCTTTTTTCTCAAAAGCTTATGAGAAAATGTTTTTTACGTGTTATAGCAGAAATTGCCAGTCACATCGCCTGCATGCTTTCTTTAACACGTTTCCCACACAGGAGTCCTGACAACCCTTCAGAGCTTTGATCGGGAGAAGCAGAAAGAGTTCCCCGTCACCATCAAAGCCACAGACCGGCCGAGCCTCTCATAGGGCTGTGCCAGATCAACATACAGATCCAGGACCAAAATTTCAACGACCCCAGCTTTGAGAACAACCCCTACGAATGTAATTGACCCTCTGTGGGTAGAGTATGAGATCTCTACAAGCACCAAGTCCCCATCATGTTCTTCTGTCCTCTTCTAATTATAGTGTTAAGTGGAATTCGGGGGTTAAGAGTCTTCCTAGATCTGCTCCACAAGAGCTTGGCCAGCTCGCCCATGGGGTATTTGGGACCCCAGTGGACAGCATAAAATAAAAAATGTTTCCATTCTTGTCCCAAATTTCCTGAGAGAAGATGCTGCCGTGGGAACCAGCTTCCTCTGCGTTGCGGCCCGTGATGACGATTATGGCGTGAATGGAACGATCACGTACTCCGTGTCTGGAGAGGAACCAGTGGCCTTCAGCATTAACACCTCTACGGGGTGGCTTTATGTTCGCCAGCCAATATCTCGGGTAATGTACCAAGCATTTACATGCCGTCTACATTTCAAAAAGTGATAGTACTCTTAAATTAAAATATCGTGGGGTTACCTTCTGACCTCAGAACCCTTTATACAATATGACTTATAGTAGGATTGTAAGCCACTATATATAATGCAATAATAAGATATGGCGCACTTGTATCTCTCTTTTGTTCCTAATATTAAGTAATCGGTTTAATGTACATATGTCAAAACTACAATGTATCTCTTATGACAGCGAGTAGCTTTGTGTTTGGATATTTCAACTTTACGCTTTGAAAACACAGCTGGTGGCTTTTAAGGTAGGGACGTAACGGGGCTTTTTGGGTAGTTTTAAGGCATTGTCAAGCTGTCATGTTTGCTTTTTCTGAAAGTCTCTACGGCCAGACGACGACATCTGGACACTGATTCGGAGAGCGTTTTTTGTTTTTGGTCTTTTCTTTGTGCAAGACCTTCGGAATGTGACTGGCCTCTATAAACACACGGTCGGGGAGGTTGCTGAATGCAGAAGGTTTAAGTGAATGTAATTAATTTCTCTAATTCTTTGTCTTAACCTTTTTTCTCCCATCAGAAATCATTAATAACACTAGAGGTCACCGCCACGGATGGAGAAAATAGAAGCACGCAGGTGGAAGTAGCCGTTCGAATCACAGATGCTCAGAATCAGCCTCCGGTGTGGGAAAAAGAAAGATATGACCTGGTGATTCCAGAAAATACCATGAGAGATACGCCTGTTGTGGTATGACATGACCTCTGACCTGGAAACCAGTAGAATTTTTCTACCCTTGGTGGGAACTGTATAATGCTTCCAGCCATTGGTAGGAGTCATAGAAGGATTCTGCCCATTGGTGTATGATCTCATTTGAATATGGATTTCTCCCTTGTGCCTGGATACCAGGGATCATACCCATCTAGACATCTGCTTCCCGTTAGGCCTGATGTGAAACTAGTGAGAGGGAACGGGGTATGGAGACATCACCTCTAAGGAGCCTCTAAGGAGCCTCTAAGGAGCCTTAATTACCCTTCTTAATTATGTCTGTCATTTCCGAGTGGACTTCTTCCTGCTGTTGAGGGCTTCTTTTTACTGTAATTTACTGTTAATTACACAATGTTCTACCAGTCCTACAGACCGTTAAAGCTTCCTCACTGCTGGGAGACCCTCGCGTGACGTACAGTTTAGAGGAAGGATTGGTCCCGGAGACTAACATGCCCGTTCGTTTCTACCTGACGGTAAATTGAGAAGAAGGCTCTGCCTCCGTTCTTGTAGCTGATCCTTTAGATTATGAAACAACCAGGACTTTTCTCCTGAAGATCCGAGCTAGGACCGTTGCTGCTGTGCCATTGGCTGCCTTCACCACGGTGTACAATAACATTACAGGTAGAACCTCCGGATATCAATCCCTTGTCTGCGCTGCTAGAACAGCAAATGTGATGCCGGACATGTTTATATTGCAGATGTGAATGACAATGTGCCCTTCTTTACGTCGTCCATATATGAGGCCACCGTTACAGAAGGCCTTGAATTGGGAACATTTGCGCTCCAGGTGGCTGCATCTGACCAAGATCTCGGACTGAATGGAGAGGTGAGGTCATACGTGAAACCTCATCACACACTCTGACTCCTATAGCTCCGTGTTCTGTGGGTATACAAAATGTGGTAGCAGCAGAGCAGACATACCTTTTGCTCATCGGATCGCAGCATTTCCTCCACACCGGCATTATTGTTATGTTAATAATATATGTAGTCCTGGCAGTAAAAGCTTCCAGGCCTTTGCAACAAAGAGCATTAGTGATTTTACATCAGTTCCACCTTATATCAGCAAAGTGTTTTCAGGCCAGCCTGCGCTAACTGTGGTCTGATGGTTTTGCTCCAGATCACCTATTCTATTTTAGAGGATCGCAGCGGAGACCATGCTCTGTTCCACATTGATCCTCAGACGGGAGTCATTTACACAGGTGCCGTGTTTGACCAAGAGACCAAGGGCTCGTATCTCCTAGAAGTTATGTCATCAGATGGATCAGAATCTGCTCGACCTGGAAAACATGGGCAACCCATTTCTGGTGAGGATAATATGGGGTTTTTTTTTTGGCACAATGGCCTTACTGCTCAACCGAAGTGCAGTGTACATCCCAAAATCTAATCCTAAATAGTTGTCCACCACCCTCCCCACCCCAAGGTCCTGCTGAGATACCCATAGCCCTCCCTACTCCTCCCTACCCCAAGGTCTGATCCTGCTGAGATACCCATGCCACTCCATACACCAAGGTCTGTTCCTGTTAAGTTGCCCACAAACCACCCCAATGTATGTTCACAAAGAGGTGCCCATAGCCCATAAAACCCCAATGTCTCATCCTGCTGAGGTGCCCATAGCTCTTCATACCCCAACATCTGATTCTGCTAAAATACCCCAAAGTCTGATCCTGCTGCGGTCCCAGAAGGAGGGTCAATTGTTACGTTGGACACTCTCAGCCCTGTTACCTCCTTACCTTTTAAATATTTAGGGTTGGGGACACCTGTCAACGTGTAAAGAAACCCAGGGATTAACTCATGCAGTTCTGTTCGTATAAAATGACTTTAAACTGGCAGAAGCTTATGCAAATCATGTCACTTTTTGTGTATTTAAATTAAGTTATGCACAATATATGAAATTTATTATATTTTGCAAAGCTAATGAAAACTATTCTAGAAGCAGCTTCAGGCTTCACAAACGGCTTAATATCGTGAATTTATAATGGTGTTCAGAAGGATCTACGTCTTAACGCTCCTCTGAAGAGCAGCACGGTTTGCAAATGAGAACAAATTAACCCCAGTAAAATGAGTTATTGAGGCGATTGGGACAGAAATAATTTTTTTTTTTAAATGAGCCATTGACACGGGGCATCAATTATACTCGTATTATCCATTGAAACGAATTCCCATCCACATTCATCTCATCTTCAAGAGCTTTGGAATAACGCGGCTGTATAAATTGTTTCCGAGCCGCAGGGTCTGTCCGCGGATTGTCTGCATATTAGTTTTCATTTAACGTGCGGGCGGACAGTAAGGAATTGCGGCTGGCAGAAGTGAATTTTTTTAATCTCCTGCTCCTCGTCTCTGCAGACTCTGCGTACGTGTGCGTTTTCATCAGCGATGTTAATGATAACCAGCCGGCCTTCGCTCAGCACGCTTACCGCGTTAACGTGCAGGAAGACCAGGACGTGGGATCCATTGCTGCCCTTGTCAGTGCCACAGATCCAGATGAAGGTGACATAAGTGTGACCGAGTTGTAGGAGAGGTACAGAGCTCTGCACCCAGAGAGTTATAAATGTACGAATGTGACCAAGGATAGTTCAGATGGGTCTAGGAATGTGACCAAGGATAGTTCAACTTGGTTTAGGAATATGACCAAGGATAGTTAAACTGATACCCCTAGACCAGGGGTTTCCACCCTTAGTTCTCAGGAGCGAAGAGGTTCAGTCCCTTGACGAATGGTAATAATCTGATTTTTTGTACCAAGAAGAAATTGCTAATCTACATAAAGTCCATGTAACGGAAGTTTGGTGAGCAAAGGAATTAACAGTAACTAGTAATATCTCATACCTGTGCTTATCAGTAATGCAGGTCATTCATTTGACTCGACATACAAGTCGTTTCCGTTTAAAGGGAAGCTGTTTGGTTTGGAAGAAGCTCTCAGAATGTTTGTTTATGTTGCAGGGATGAATGCAAAGATCCGCTATCAGATCACAGCTGGGAATAACTGGGGAGCCCTGGATGTAGACCCAGAAACCGGCGCTGTCTTCATTTTCAAACCACTGAATTACGAGGAGGTGCCGGTCTATGAACTCACTGCGCTGGCGTCGGACGGGAAGTGGGAAGATTATACCACGGTCATGATCAACGTGTTGAACAAAAATGATGAGGCTCCGGTTTTCTCGCAGAACGAGTACCAAGGTCACATAATGGAAGAACTGTCACACTTACTGCTTTTGGAGCTGCAGGTATCCCTGTCTACACCACTTGTCTCTTATACTTTGAACATGTTTCCAGAATTTGTTTGACCTCATCTTCCTTATAACTCTCAGAACAAGGGGGTTAGAGGTATTCTTCAAATGTTCTTGGCCAGTAATAACAATACTACTGTGTTTACTCTTTGACCTATGTCAAGGTTTCTTCTGTAGAACAAGATGACTGAGAACAAGGAACCATGAATTATTCTCTGCATGGATGCGGAGCTGGTAATGTTTTTACCATAGATGAAAGAACAGGAGGAATATTTGCCCAAAAGCCTCTGGATCGCGAAGAACACGCTGTCTGGGGGTGGGTGGTTCTTCCCACAGATGAAGGAGGAGATGGCCTCACAGGGTTTGCTGATGTAATCATTTATGTTGATGTTGTGAATGACCATGTGCTTCACTTCATCTGCGAGAGAAACACCTGCAGTGGAGATGTGCTGGAAAACGCTTCTGCCAACGCGTCCGTTATGGAGATGAGTGCAGTTGACTGTAAAACTGCAGTTAATGTGCAGTAATACCGCAGTAAAAGTAGGCTAATGACATGTAAAATATAAGAGCTGATATTTATTAGATCGCTTTAAATCTGCACAATGAATTTACATCCAAAAATCCCTCCTGGCAAACACCGCCAAGTGAAAGTGAGCAGCAACAGTGAATGAATAATCTTTAGCCAATGGCTGTCAGAGTTATTTTCATTCCGCGCTTAACTGAGCTAAACAGGAGGAACATATTGGAAATTAGTCCTAGTTAATTCTCTGGCAGCTCATGCTTGATCGTATCTTGTACAGTTCCTGACGGCAGAATGAAGGACAAATGATTAAAAATACAGATGGGCGCTAATGCAGACGCACTTACTGAATGTCTTACCCTTTTTTCTTGTTTAAAACAGCCGGGTGGTCATCAGCAGAGATTAGGAAGGTCGTTCTGCTGCATGAAGATGAATGGGATACAAAACACTATTCCGCCATCTCTCAAATACCCAGGTGAGTTCCATGGCTGGAATAACACACGCATTTCATGGTCATTAATGCACTTCACTATTGACACGCAATGGGTTATAGGTTGACCATGTCGGCCGGTGGCTGACCAGTTACTTAAAGAGGTCTCAGAGAAGTTGATGGATAATCAATCCAGAGGTAAATTGGAATACTCTATGTCACGAAAAGTGCTTGAGATGTCAGACTTTGCTCATTCAGGTGGATCGCTGCTAAGTTACGACAATCTTTAGTGCTGGTCTATAAGGTGTATGAAGGAACGGGATGACACATCTGGTGTATGAAGGATTGAGCAGACGTGTCTGGTGTATGAGGGAGATAGATGTGTCTGATAAATGATGGAGGAAATGTTGTATAAGAGAGGAAGTAGACATGTCGGGTGTATAAGAGAGAGAGAAGACGTGTCTGTTGTATAAGGGAGAGAAGAGATGTGTCTGGTGTATGAGGGAGAGAAAAGATGTCTGGTATATGAGGGAGCGGGATGACATGTCTGTTGTATATGAAAGGGACAACTCTGGTGTATGAGCGAGCAGACGTGTCTCTTTTATGAGGGAGAGAGAAGACGTGCCTGGTATATGAGGGAGATAGGTGTGTTTGGTGTATGGGGGAATGAGAAGAAATGTCTGGTGTATGAGGGAGCGAGCTGATGTGTCTGGTCTATAAAGGAGAGAGAAGACATGTCTGATGTGTGAGGGAAGTGAACTGAAGTATCTGGTGTATGAGGGATTGAGCAGTCATGTCTGGTGTATGAGGGAGATAGATGTGTCTGATAAATGACAGAGTGAGAAGACATGTCTGTTGTATAAGAGAGGGATAAGACCTGTCTGGTGTATGAGGGAGGACACGTGTCTGGTGTATGAGGCAGAGAGAAGACTTGTCTGGTATATAAGGGAGATAACAGATGTGTCTGGTGTATGAAGGAGTGGAATGACGTGTTTGTTGTATAAGAGAGGGAGAAGGGATGTCTGGTGTATGAGGGAAAATATGTGACTGATGTATGAGGGTGCAAGATTACGAGCCTATTGTATAAGGGAGGGAGAAGACATGTCTGCTATACTAGGGAGAGTTAAGATGTGTCTGGTGTATGAGGGGGAGAGAAGACATACCTGGTGTATGAAGGACTGAGATGCCGTGTCTGGTGTATGAGGGAGAGGGAAGACATGTCTGGTGTATCAAGCAGAGAGAAGACGTGTCTGGTGTTAATGAGGACGAGAAACGTGTTCTGTTTATGAGGGAGGCGAGAAAGACATGTCTGGTGTATGAGCGGGAACGTGAGCCGAAGTGTCTGGTGTATGAGGGAGCGAGAAGATGTGTCTGGTGTATGAGGGACCAAGATGAGGGAATGGGATGACATGTTTGTTGTATAAGAGAGGGTGAAGAGTATGTATCAGGTGTATGTATCTGGTGTATGATGGAACGGGATGCCGTGTCTGTTGTATTAGAGAGGAAGCAGACATGTCTGGTGTATGAGGGTGCGAGATTACGTGTCTATTGTATAAGAGAGGGAGAAAGCATGTCTGCTGTATGAGGTAGAGAGAAGACGTGACTGGTGGATGAGGGAGATAGAAGACGTGTCTTGTGTATAAGGGAGAGAGAAGACGTGACTGGTGTATGAGGAAGTTAGAAGACGTGTCTGCTGAATGAGGGACAGAGAAGACGTGTCTGGTGTATGAGGGAGTAAGCAGACGTGTTTTTTTTTGTGTGAGAGAGTAAGAAGAGATGTCTGATGTATGAGAAAGCGAGACGACGTGTCTGGTGTATGAGGGAATAAACACATGTGTCAGGGGTATGAGGGAGTTAGATGACTTGTCTGGTGTATGAGGGAGCGATAAGACGTGTCTGGCGTAAAAGAGAGGGAGAATACATGTCTGGTATATGAGGGAGTGAAGAGACATGTATGATGTATGTTGGAGCAGGATGACTTATCTGTTGTGTAAGTGAACAACCATACATGCCTGGTGTATGCGGGAGAGAGAAGACGTGTCTGGTGTATGAGGGAGGTAGAAGACGTGCCTTGTGTATCATGGGAGCGAGCAGAAGTGTATGGTTATGAGGGTGGGAGAAGACATGTCTGTTGTATGAGGAAGAGGGAAGACGTGTCTGATATATGAGGAAGAGAGAAGATGTGTCTTGTGTATGAGAGAAGTTGTGTCTGGTGTATGAGGAAGACGTGTCTGATGTATGAGGAAGAGAAAAGATGTGTCTTGTGTACGAGAGAAGATGTGTCTGGTGAATGAGGGAGTGAGCAGATATGTCTGGTATATGAGGGAGCGATCAGACGTGAATGAGGGAACGGGATGACGTGTTTGTTGTATAAGAGAGGGTGAAGAGATGTCTGGTGTATGATGGAGGCGAGAAGATGTATCTGGTGCATGAGGAAGTGGGATGGTGTGTTTGTTGTATTAAAGAGGAAGAAGACATGTCTGGTGTATGAGGGTGCCAGATTACGTACCTGGTGTATGAGGGTGCGAGATTACGTGCCTATTGTATAAGAGAGGAAGAAGGCATGTCTGCTGTATGAGGGAGAGAGAAGACATGTCTGGTGTATTAGGGGGAGAGAAGACATGTCTGATATACGAGGGGGAGAGAAGACATGTCTGGAGTATGAGGGTGCGAGATTACGTGCCTATTGTATA
>VKOC01009815.1:0-14612 GCA_009364415.1 Spea multiplicata | reverse complement strand
GAGAATACTCCTTCAAATTTCCCGGCTCCTTCTCTTGTTCTGATTGTATTTTGGTTTTCAATGACAGCATAGTCTTAGTAAATGCAGCAAGATTAAGATCAGCAACTTTCCCACCTTCTTTCCCACAGACTTTATCAATCTCATTTCCATATTTCTAGAATAAAAGAGGTAAATCTTAAATGTTACAATCCACATAACACATAGGCTTTTCTTATGGGTTCTTCTCTTAAACACGTTTCCCTTCTGACATGCTAAATGCAGAAAAAAACCCAACACGCTCCAGAAAACACGTGAACTAAAAGTCACGACATGTTTTACAGATTCTGCTGAAACCGAATCTCCCTCTAAGCCCCGATCTCTTCTTTGTGGTCACAATGATGGCAAAGTACTGCCGAGCAGGCACTGCATACTGGTACTCAGTGGCGTAACTACTGGGGCCCCAGCTGCGACGGGGCCCGTGCCTGTGAGAAGGGCCCTTTCTAAACTATTCTGAGCCGGCATGGGGTCCTGGGTCCATTCCTTAGTGAATGTAGAGGAGCTCCAGCACATTGCAGTAAAAATCTAAAAATATTTAATCACGTAAAATTAGCAAGTAGACTTCTTTGACAGTTGAATAAACTGTTGCCGATCAGCTGTTACTATTCCAGGAACAGATATAATATACATAATGACCAATAATATAGGAATACAGTCATCACAAGAATGCAAAGAAAAAAAAGCGATGAAAATTCATACTAATCATGGAAGGCGTTCAAGTGCACTGAAGCGGTTTACAGTCATACCTCTGCAAATCTTTTTCTGAACCGTCCATTAGAACGGTTGCGTGGATTTCCCAAATTTGTGTACATCTCTTTAGAAATTTCTTTAATTTTACGTTTATTTTTATTAGATTTTGATAATTCTGTAGTGACTTCCTCATGCCAATCCTTTCAAGAAAAATAACACGAGAAACAGATACAGTTATTAAAAGTAAAAATATATATATCAGACCAACACATTGTTTTAGTCTACAATACACAGATTTATACCGCTGGTGCCACAACAGATTTGGCTATAAAAGAGAGGAGCAACATCAGCTTAAAATGACAGCATTGTATTTTTAATGGCAGAAAGACTTTTGATGCCAGAGCCCACCTCCTGAGCTCTTTTTAATCAGGCGCCCACCCACATACAGTATATGGCGGATGTTGATGTCCGGGGACGCCCCTGTTGCAGATTTTGGTGTTGCTGAATGGCTTCACATGGAGGCATTACAGCAACTCCATTCAAAGTGAAGAAGGCAACTCTAAATGCCATGACACACCATTGGTCGTTAAACTTACCCCACTTGACTCCTGCTATATACGGAAACGCAAATATATTATTATTAATTGATTTATATAGCACCATCATATAACGCAGCACTGATGGATAAACTGGTAGTGCATAATATAACTTTCACTTACAGAAAAAAGGTAGCGAGGGCCCTGCGCAAACAACCTTACAATCTAGTAATTTACCATGAAAAACCCAGCCCTACCGATGAATATTTATTCCTGTAACTAGTCTATGAAGGCTCTCATCCACCCCTGCACGTAAGCAGAATTGGTCACTGGCTCAGGTTTTTTTGTATTAAATCCCTCTAAGCAATATTTTGCCAAGGAGCAATCATTTCTGCAAGTCCCCGAGAACAGATATGATTACTGTTATTAATATGAAGCTTCCCAAGAGGACAGATTAAAAGCAGGATGGGATTCTAATTTTAAACACCAGTATCCTAGTTAAACTCCTTTGCAGCCCAATTGGACGTACTGGTACATCCATGAAAGGCAGGGCAAGATGCCCCTTACGGATGCAAGGGGTAGGTCCAGTAGAAAATACAGTGGTGCGCTCCAATGCAGTACCACAAGAGAACCAATCAGCAGCCAGTAGATCATGTGACAGCTGTGATGACTTATCACATTAATCACATGACTTTTTAGACCCCACTCTCAGTCTCCCACCTCTAACTTTGTGATCTTAAAATGAGCAGGCGATTATTGGGTAAATTGGGTTTTTATAAATGACAGTTTACAATGACATAAAAGACACAGTTTTAACCTTTCCATCACCCCACAAACCACCATCTTTATAGGGAAAAAACAGCTTAGCTTGAGTTTAGTTTTAGGCCAGTTTGGTGGTGGTTAGAAGGAATTGGGAATAGTGTAAAGGGTAAAGGCACACTTCTGCAGTGCACACAAAGCATTCTGGCTGAAATCCCTGCGACTCCCAGCATCACAGGTTATACTAATATCACATTCACGTTTCCCAAAACAAGTGAGGCACAAAATTCTGCCTACGGTACAAGGACAAACCCCCCCCCCCCGAAAAGCACATATGTTCTCGCAAGTTGTTAAAGTTTGGGGGGTATTTTCTGTCGATTTAACTAATTTTGTGAGGATTTACATAAGAAAATGTTTATTTTTATTTATTTTTCTATAGTTTATTCTATTGTTCTATAGTTTAAGTTACACATAGTAAGTGTTTGACTAAACGTGTAAATACTGTATATATATATATAAAAAGCTCTATCACTCCTTGAAAAAATATATAGAATTTACATGGGTACACTATTTACAGGGAAGGGAATAAAGGCTATATGGCTTTTAATTGCTTGAATGCCATACATCTCAGCGAGCCCGAACAAACAGCGACATCTCACGTGGCCAGTTAGTGATTTTGCTCCACACCTTGGCTGAATCATTCCTGTTGTCCTCATCAGCTAAAGGCTTTGAATACTAATACATTAAATATAGATCCATGCATCTTACCAGAAATATCATCGCTGGGTTAGAAAGTTGCTCCAAAGCTCGAATAAATTCTTGAACGACTCCATCTCTATCCAGCTTATTCTTAATTCTAATATTAACAAACAGGATACATGTATTTCAGTTAAACATCTTCCAGTCTGAAACTACTGTGACTATTGTGCAATGAAGAAGTCGGTCACCCCCTTCACCTCCATTTTCTCAAACGTGTTTGCAAGTCCCTTACTTCTAAGAACTTTAAGGCCATTCTTCCAAAACTCATGATCTGTGCGAATGACTTGTATGTAATTATTATCATACTAAGATAGATACAGTTAGATGCACACAGACACAAAATACATACTAACACTTATGCTTGTTTGTGGTTTTCAGCATTACTGGTAAATGAAATTAAACCAGTTTGGAGGTGGCAGCGAAAAAAGATCATGTCCAAATTTGCACTTGATGGCTGATTTACTGCATGAAAAATCAATGATGGCAGAATTAAAAATGCGCCATCCTGTTTGAAGTCTCTGTTTTTTTATTATTTTTCGGTTATTATATCAGCTGGCAGTGATTGTTTTATAGAATATCTGCTTTCTCAATGCGTTAGCGTATGCTTTGTTGTGCTTCATCTCTCACTCTCTGGTGACACAAAACCTTTCATCCTGCTAACTATATCAATTGGTCTTTCTTGGAGGAGCAGACTTGGCCCTTCATAATGCTTCGTTAACAAGGTAAATTTAAGCATTTTATCACACATCTACATGATAATTCTCTGTTAAGTGGATGAAACCCTCTGCTCCAAGCTTTCTCAGTTTCTCCTGCTGTGTTCTATAGATCACCAGATCTATAGCATGTATGTGTCTGATGAGAGCGTTCAGTGAGGGCTGACTATACTTCCCCTCAGTTATCAGCTGTCTATTCCAAAAAGTTCAGGTGGCTTCTTCCAGTATCTGTTCCGACCCTTTAACCCACGAGAACTGCTGTAATATTTACTAGTACTTTAAAGCACGCTTCTACTTACTTTTCCACAAACTCTTTGTTTTTGTGTCCATCAACAGTATCTTCAAAGGTGTAGCTCTCGCTGCTAATCATAAACGGGTAGACTAATGCCTGGGGGTAACTGTCAGCAATTTCTTCAATAATATACTGTACAGCCACGGATTCTTTTTTGTCCAGCATTGCCATAATTTGACTGATCCATCCAATGAACTGCCAGCACGGCACTGAACAGACCTGCAATAATAAAACATATCATGACTTGCCTTAACCCTAACATCCTAAACTATAAGATTTACGTTTGGGGGAGAAACATGGGGGGGGGGGCATTTCTATCCTGATGCTGGTGCAATGGCCAAGGCTCAATGTGGGTTTAGTAAGATTAAACAATAAAGATTCATCCTACCAGCTGCACCAAATAGTATATACACACACACACTATTTGCAGAGCTATATCCCATCTTAGGAAATTAAGTACTTGATATATATCGTTTGCATGGGTATTCACTTATATAAACAATTATTTTAAAATGTACCACACCATGTATTTGTTCTGTTGGGTTTATTAACCTGCCTTATTTTTTTTTTCTTTTCAAGTAATTTGTTGTGATGAGATGGAACATTTCATGGAACATAGCCAATGGGAGGCCTTAAAATCAGTGTGTGTAATAGCACAATATAAAAACATTAGACTGTCATGCCATCTATTGCTACAAGAAAGCAGACAGACAGTTGAAACGTATTTTGATCTGCTAAAACATCAACATGCTCCTTAGACTTCTAGACCACAGATCCTAGTTGCTGACAAACACAAACCCCCTAAACATCTAAACAAACATCTAAACACAGCTACTTTAAATGCAAGCTTTCACTCAGCCTTAAATTGAAGCCTGGCTCTTAAAGATGAACAATGGCACGATTCAATTGCAAGATCCATAACAGAAGGTACTTGTAGGAATTTCTGATTTATAATAGCAGGTCACACCAAAATGGATTGGAAATAACTAACCTCTCTTGCCATTAAATCTAAAGTTTCAGATGGATACATTTCAATGATTTGAAGCAGTCGAGGAAATCTAAGTCTGGCTTTGGCAGAATTCAGTTTCAGGGCTTTTATCATTTGCTCGACAATGACTCCAGGGAAAGGCTGCAATTCACCGGTATCCATCGCTATAAACAAAAGCAATAAGGGGTTACAACAAGGGATAAGTTAATTTAGATGAATTAAAACTGTCTATAGTTTGTGCTTTTTGTTTTGTGTGAAATTGCAAATAGTGTGCTTGTTAGGCCGAGGGTGAGTTGTGTCAGTGAGGCTGGTATGTGGTAGGATGAAAATGGTGGCAGCATCATGATGGTTATAGGGTATGTTTTTATGCGGGTGGGTTGAGTATAAATTATGTGATGTAAACATATGATGCACAATAATGGGACTGACATGTGGTGGACTTTTTTGGCAGCCCAGGGCACTATGTGTCCTCTCTTATTACCTGAAGAGGGATCCTCCACTTTCCTTAGGTTAGCATCACAAAAATCCACCAAGGACATGTAGGCCTTAATGACCCCACCAGTGTCAACTCTGTCAGCAGAGAGAGATTGTTCTTCTTCTGCAGCTTTTCTAACAGCAATGGTCAAGTAGTGGAAAGCCTTCCGATATAATCCAGCAGTTATCTGAATCAAATAAGTATACTCTCAATAAGTTGTAGTAAAAACAATAATGTTAAAAAAACACACATTAAACATAACAAGATGGCTACATTGTCAAACCCACTGAAAGGCATGCCTTCTTTATAGATCCTATGGAAAAAGGTTAATATGCTCTTCAGTGTTGAAGTCCCCTAAGTCTGGTTCTGTATCCCAGTATTGCACAAAGACAAAAAAGCAATGATCGCTATAGAAGACCTCAGGGGTGCCGTTAGAAACCTAGAAATATAGAATCTGTCAGCAGATAAGACTCATCAGGCTCGGAAATCCTGCCCATTTAACAATAAACCACTATACTTAATGTTTGTTTTTTCAAACCATAACCATCTGTATGCTCCATATTTTATTCACGGGCTAAATCTCCACTTTCTTCCTTATATTCTCCATCTATAGTCCTAGTGAGACTCGCTATCACTTCCTTATTTAATGAAACACATTTGTTTACTAAACAATACAAACATAAAATCAAGCAAATCTACCAAGTGTCTTCCTCAGCTATGCATCTGATTTGCTAAGAATCATCAGTACACTTTGCGTTGCTTTTCTACGCTTTATCAAGCTCATCAAGGAACTCGCCTTTCATGCCAGTTACATTGAGCCATACCATAAAACCTCTTCTAAAGGGCTATTTAATTTGTATACCTGGGGAAATTGAATTTACTGACATAGTCCTATAGTTTCAGTGTATGCTTACCTGTTCTGGGGATTCTGAGAGATCTACAACCATTCTGGCCTTGGATTCCTCAAGGTTTTGCAGACTGTCTGGCTCTTGGCACAGTGCGTCAGCCATAATTTTAAAGGTGGTGCCCAGCAACAGGTTCTGATATCTGTAGGCCCGGGCATTTTTGCTGAAGTATTCTGTTTTGTTTTCTTCTGCTAGAGCACAAAATGCATATTAGTGTTTTGGACACATGCACTAGTAAAATATTCATGTATCAAGTGTACAACTGGATTGTTTAAACAATACAAATATTTCAATATGATGTATGGTATATTTACTTGTCTTCTTGAAACATAACTGTACAGACTTGCTGTTCTACCTCTAGAGTATTGGAATGGCAACCAATATTAAATGGTGTACGCAAATCTTAATAGATTACTCCAGTACATATGGAGTCCCACTTAAAATATGCTGGCCTGGACCATTTAGTGAGTAAGTTGACAGTCAAAGCCTCATTAGTAAAATTATTACCAAGTAAGGATACAGTTTTCAAGACCGTTAGTATTTGTTCCGCAGAATTCTGGCCTTTACTGCGGGAGTGACTATAGCGGCAATAGCTGTGAACCCATTTGACCTGCCAGTCCTCACGGCTTTTGGACTCCTTGTGAAGATCCTTTAAGATTTTCATGGCGACAGTGAAATTGTTCTAAGGAAAAGAAAATGGAAACTATGTCTAGATGTGAATAACAATAAGTTGTTTCACAACAGCAAAAACAATTTGTAGACCACAAAATATTTGCATTATTATTGATAGCTGATGGTGGTTTGAGAAGAAAAATGCATCAAATGTTATAATTTTATACTTGACTGAACATAAAACATAAATGGGATAACAAGCCGAAATTACCGTTCAGTGCCAACATGCATGAGATAATAGAAGTTTTCTTGTTTAAGGGGATGAGTGCTTCAGTGGCGTATGGTGCAACCAGTGGGAAGCTTTGAAGTTGGTATTGCTGCTAATGACTCCTGTAACTTTACATTACCAGGTTTATGCATAAGGGTGTATGTTATGCTTATCTGGTTGATGTTTGTGAATTGTATTTATTTTCAACCACAATATAACCCAAATAGGTTAAGCAATGACATGTCCCATACATCAACATTTTCGCCTCCTTTAATTCAGTATTACTTTACATAAATGGTAGAAGACATTTACCTGCTTCCTGGCACTGTCCACCATCTTCATTTTCATGGTAAATTTGCACCGTTTGATTAATGAGTTAACATCTTCAGGTTTGTCTATCTCCATTGGCTTAACATCATCTTCAAAGCTGTCAATTTCCATGCTGTCATCTACCTGCTGGCTTTGCAATTTGGTCTGGATTTTATCTAAAAAGAAGCACCTAAACACCACATAAACAGTAAAGTAACTAAAGTCCATGATAGAATCTAAACACGATCCAACAAATGACGTTTTAATCACATGCTTACAAGTAAAGTAAAGCCTTACAGCTGACACTGCAGGTGTATGAACACGGGAAAAATCAGGAATATCCCACACAGCTCTAACAATCAATATATGAATTATTTGAATTTCTAACTGTGTGCAGCTCTTCTCACTTAAAACTAATTTTCATGATATGTAAGTTTCTTCTACAACAATATATTTCATATTTCCCTATTAATGAAGCATCTAGCTGTATTAAGTATTTCCAACAAAGAGCAATTTTATGCTTCAAAGTTTCACTAACTATTATTCTGAAAGAGCTGACTTCTGTATGCTTGGAGCACATTTATGAATGCTATGACGGGACAGGAATTCTATCCATTGAGTCACTTGCCAGGTAGAGAAGACAAAATTCAGCCCTGATGACAAACCCAGCAAAAATAATCAAGCAGTATTATACAGTAGACATGTGTCAATGGACAAAAAAAATGTTTTTTGGCCCTTTTGTTTTTTTCCCTGCCCATTCGGCCTAAAATTCAGGGGTATTTTTAATTGGAGAATGAAATTTGTTGCTCACATTCACACTCTCATTCCTGTTGACTCTCTCTTACACTCTCTAAATGTTTCCCTACCTTCTCTAACAACCACTTCTGCATCTTCTTCATATTCTATCTTCTCCTTTCTCTTCTCAAGTCTATCTTCAATCTGGTGTCTTCTTTCTTTGTCCACATCTCCTCGGACATAACCCAGCAACTTCGCCAAAATGGCGGTGCTGCTGTGATGTCCTCCCCGATCCACAAATTGGGGAGAGGATGTCACTGCAAGTCAACTGAGGGCAATATGGCGTCGCTTGTGGAGACCTAATTTTCTTGATCCTCCAATCGGGGTGAGGACATCACTGCATGCACCGTTATTTTGTCCTCATGTGAACTGAGGGCATTATGGCAGCGCTTTCAGTGAGGTTGGCTTCTCATCCACCTCTCTTTGAGGATCGGGAGAGGACGTCACCTCAAGTGCTGCCATATTGCCCCCAGCTAGCAGTTTCAGTGAAGTCATCGGGTTATGTCCGCGGAGATGCTGACGAAGAAAGAAGATACCAGATTAAGGATTGAAGATAGGCTATAGAAGATAGAATAGAGAAGATAGAAGATGCAGAAGAAGTGGTCGCCTGAAGCTGAAGGGGTCAGCAGAGAAGGTAGGCTAAACATTTAGAGAGGGTGAGAGAAAGATTTACTGAGAAAGAGTGTGAGTGAATGTGGACCCACGAATTTGGAACAAAAATTCAGGGCTTTTTGTTGTGTTTTTGTCTGGCTTCGTCTGGTCTATTATACAGTACTCGTATGCATGGAAGCACCATAAGGGATCCATACGTAGTTTAAATGCTGCCTAGGTATTTTGTTACTCTGGACACTATGGTAAATGTTTAGAACTGCAGATATAGCATGCACACAAAAGAAAAAAAAGCCTTGTGCTATGGCCCACAACCTTCACATCAAAGCAGCACATTGAGCATTTGTCACCCACACACTCGCTAAATGCCAAAATAAATAAAACACACAATACGAAGAAAGCTATTTTACCTATTAGTGATTATATCATCCCAGATGTTCATTGGATCCATTTTTTCATCTGGATATCTATTAGTCCAGATATGGAAAAGCCTTTTCAGTGAGGATACCGAAGATAAATGACCTAAATACAAATTGAAAAATTGAGTTACACACAAAAAATGGTTGTTTTCCTCTGTTCATAGAACACACAATCCGCAATTAATGCAAAACACAGTACTAAATGGTGTTTGAAAACGGGTTGCGACTGCTCAACTACTACCATCTATGGATGTGAACTTGGCCAGAAGAAAAATCTAAAATGAACTGTACAAAGAAACCGTGCACACACCCGCACACACACACTTTTGTGGTTAGTACATACCAGGAGTGGTGATAAAATTAATAAAATCTTGTGTTTCAGTAAGAGATTGAACAGACTGCAATTTAGTCAATCTGCTTTGATACAGCAGGGAATCGATGCTTGAATAATTCTAGAAAAGAGAAAATACATACCCTATTAACGCACAGAAACCGATGCGACGGCCTCTATAACATTAAATCCTAGCCGTATTTACTTTACAGGAAGCTCAACTACAACAAATTTCATCAGTTTTGCTAATAATATTCTTCACAGTAAAACCTACTATAGCAGCGATGCTAGCACTGGGCACTCCATTGTATCCCAGTGAGGAATGGCATTTCATCACCCTTTTCTGTGGGTTTATGACATAGTCCCACAGCCTGTGCATACGCTGTTATGGTAATAGACTATTTGACTAAGGTTAACATTGGGCTGCAGGTTGCAGCCTTTTCCAAATGAACTGCACACGAGGGCTTCAAAAAAGAGCTCAAAATTATGACATAACTAATAATTACTATTAACTTTAAAACTACCCTGCAGAAAGTAGAATATACAGGGGTGTCCAAGCTGCGGCCCTCCAGCTGCTGCAGGACTACATCTCCCGTATCCTCAGCCAGCCCTTAGGTGAAAGAGCATTGTGGGAGATGTAGTCTGCAGCAGCTGGAGGGCCACAGGTTGGACACTCCTGATATAGAGATATGTATAGTTGTACAAAATTGTGTGTTTTTTATTTAAAAAAAAGTAATAAATACCTGCATGAAGACATCTATCCCATTGTTAATATAGTACTTTGCTCTGTCAAAATCATCTTGCAAGATATAGAGAAGACTTAGCTCCTGGCTGTAGAAAGTCTCCAACAAGGCCTTTCTTTGCTCTACTTTCATCGATTCATCAATAAATGTCAAGAGAGGCTGGACATTGTCCCCATTGAGAAGTAACTTCACTTTACTGCGTATCATGTAAGGAAGATAGGTTTCCTATTGAGACAAAAAATGACTGTATATTGCCCATAAAAGCACATACACACACATTTGGCATCCTCTTATGGCACAATTTAAAATGGATGAAAAATGAACCTGATAAAAAGGATCGCTCCATATTTTGCTAAGATCTGGAGGGTTTTCACTGTCGATGTTGACTGTGGAACAATACTCCAGCGGCCTCCACTCCGTCAAGTGATTGTAGCATTCAAGAGAAGCGATTTCCCAGAAATCTTTTTCAGCATCAGAAGGGTCTTCGTCATCAAAATTGGTCTGTAAAGCCTATTAAAGAGTAATTATAGATAGTAATATATCATTTTGACCAATGTCATCACAGCAGTGACATTGTCTGTAACTGGTCAACTCTACAGTGTCCATCCAAATATAGGTCAAAGTCTTTGTGTAATCATATTGGTAACCATTGGTACTCATTGATACAGAAACTGAGGTCGATGGGAAAAGGCTCCAAAGCAAATACGGCTTTACCGACAGATCATGTCACATGTCAGTAGGTTTCTGCTGTAATTATGGGATTATTACTACAAAATCCAGAGAGCGTTCTGTAAGAAGACAAGGAGGTGGCATCGCCCATCAAAATTCTACTAATAAATAAACTGAATTCTAATCTTTTTCGTTTTTCATCAAGATACTAAGCACATATTTATAGCATTCAGTGTAAACTTACATCATCATATAATTTGGCTGCTTTAGCATAATCACATTTTGCTTCAGCAGTAAGTGCTATTTGAGTAATACTTTTAGTTCCAATCTTCCCACTGAAAATACCTCGAAGGACATCATAGTCTCCAACTGAGCGGTACAACCTGAAACAAAGTTTTTCACATGTTTAAACTCTTATGGTAGGGATGTTCCAGAAAGCTGCAATGTTGGATTACCAAATGTTCATATGTAAATAAAGAACTTATCTATGCAGGTTTACAGCCTGGAGGGGAAGGATAATAGAAGGGTAGTTCAGCTTGGTATCCTGTAAAAGTTTAGTTTCATTCTTAAAATCCTTTTAAAAGTTCAATTACCAAAGTGAAATTCATTCAGAGATACTTTTTTAACACTAATATTTTATGACGGCAAAAGGATTTACAACATGAAAAGTATAAGGAATGACAAAAAACCTTGTTGAAATATATAAAAGGTCTATAAGGTAACTATTATATGTAAATAAAACATATTAAAGATCGTGTAAGACCAACTGGTTATAGATAGAATTTATTGTTTTAAACAGCGTCATCATATCCATCATATTCTGCAGCAAAAAGGACATATCCAAAAAACTGAAAGATGTACCGTATATTATATAACTAAGAAAACCAACCAAGATAACATGTATGTCACACAGGGCAGCACCCTGTTTACTGTCAGTATCTGACCTACTTCCACTGTGGGTATAGTGAAGACTCGCTCCACTTTAACTAACAAACACGTTCCCAAGAAGCTATGGTCTAACTAGGAGAAAGTAAATCCCTATAATCACCACAAACCAAACCTAAACAAACAAAAAAAACTGACACACTTTTCGCCAAGGCTTAGCTCGGCTTGGTCAGGACAGAAACAAGAGGCTGTAAAGCTCATTTCAGCAGGGCCCTTCTTACCTCTTGTCTCTGTAAGTCCTGTAAGTCAGTTTGTTATGTTATTTACTACTTGTTAAGCCAGGTTTAACCACTGATGACGCTATTTAAAATAAATGGTGGTAAAGATTAGTGATGCATATAGTGTATAGTAACAATATAATGGTACAAATCTGCTATATCTCCATTTATGGCAAATAAAATGATTACGGTCACTAAACATTTTTTTTTAAGGAAAATCCACATAGGGGACACTTACACGAGACTTCGTGCCTCGGTGTGAGAACTATCACTGTTTGTGAATGGATTTCTTACTATTTTTATATTTTTATTTACATGACGCACAGCTACTCCTAAATGTTGCTTAATACTTACTTAGCGAGTTCTATCCACCTGGTAACATCTGGGGGCACCTCTGTTTTGGTGCGCCTCTTTTTAGCCGGAGGCTCTTCCTGGGGCTGGAAGTGCAGTAATCCTTTCTCCAGGAGCAGAATGCCCAGCGGTTGCTGTAGACTGGCTAAAGAACTCGTACTTACACATGCTGGGGTGAGGTCTAGTAGCTCCATGTTTTGGTAACACATATCCTACAGAAGAAAGAATATAATCCACTGCTAAAAACTACTTGCAAGCAAAATTAACAGTAGGTAACAAGCATTAGGAAAACTCTTTTTTACACGTTTTGCTAGGGCAATTTTCTTCTATTATTTCATTAATTTGCACTGTTCTCAAAATGACATCACTGCACTCACTGCATTGTTTGTTTATTGTTTTCACTTACTTTTTTTACTTTTTCCCCTTTGTGTAAAGAGGGAGAAATGTCTTCCCTGCTATACCCCACGCAACAATCACACTGTGATCAGACCACAAGTCTCTGCTGACTTGCTTTGCTCATAACAACGCACATGATCAGCCATCAGAGGGGGCAATCCTATATACCAGCACCCTATCAGGGTAAATGTCAGCAGTGACGTCTGCCGGAAGGGAATGCCCAAACAGTATGCAATGGTGTACTGGCGGGCGAGTGAGATGTCCCTGCGCTGCAAGAAAGCCAAGACGTACTGGTAAGTCTTATAGGGCTTCTAGGCAATGGTTTTTAGGATGTAACAGTATGCCTATGTGGTCGCAAAGGGGTTAAGAACACCTGTACGTCAAATGTTTCAACTTCTATTTACTTGCTGCATAAATGCAATACCTGAATACATGCAATGAATGGAGGAAAGTACGACGTGGAACTGCTCAGGAAGTGGTTAAACTCTTCAAGCAGCTTCCTACTGATACCGTCCACAGCAGAGGAACTCATGGAACTTCTGGCGTCCGCAAAGATCCCACAAAACAAACTGCTAAAGAGCTGTTTTGCAAGAGTTGGGTCTTTCTGCAAAGAAGAACATTTCTATGAGTTCCCTTAAGTCACTACTACGGTCAGGAAGGCAACGCTAAAGGTAATTATCAAAACTTAAATCTAACAATAAAACATACCTGTGCCAATGCTTGCAAGGGGGCAATCAAACTGCTGTGTGCAATCTGGATGTCTGGCAAGTCCCCATGCCGATAACTCCTGTACAAAATTACCTGGGCATCTTGTTTCAGCCTTTTCTCTACCTTTGTAGCCTAAACAAAATGAGGAAACATTAATAACATCGAACAGGAAATATAAAACAGGTACCCACTTTTCTAGCTTCTATCAATACCTTGTAATTTCTACGTTGCTATATATAGCATTAATAAAACAAAATGTACAGTTAAAATACAGGTTTCTTTCGGAGATACCATTCAAACACATACATAATTTTTTAGTAGTATTTTTATGTATATAGTATATTTGTAACACAATAAAATATTTTATTTCCAGCTGATATATGTGTGTCATATACTACCAGTGAGAGAAATGTAATGTTCTGGGTCTGTTGGTATTTCTGACCTTTTCCCATTTCAGCTCGTTTGCTCCCTTCCTAGCATAGATGATGCTGAGTTTTTCTTGGTCTTTTAAAAAGCGTCGGCGCAATCTTAGTATTTCAGCCCTTTCTTCTATACCTTTAGTAAAGAATACAAAAGTAGTAAATGAGAGAAATACATGCTTTCCACATTTTGTTAATAACATATGGAACATGATATTATGTTCGATGTATAGCAGGCGATCTGGATGAAACCACCTTTCGTGTCCTATGTCTAGTGCGGCAGGATGGCCTGATTACAGACAAGAAACTCCAAACACCAGCAGAATAAAAGCAAAATGTGGTTTATTTTAGCTTTCTGTAAGGTCCACAGTATTGTAGTGCTGCAACAACTAATCGATAAAATCGATAATAATCGATAATGAAATTCGTTGGCAACGAATTTCATTATCGATTAGTTGAATCGATTATTATCGATTATAAAATGAGGGTTTTTTCAGAGCAAACGCTCTGAAAAATCCCCCCTCATTATATAATCCGTTTAGTCTGACTCACCGTCTCACAGCAGCAGCTCCTACTTACTCCCCCTCCCTGTAATCACCGTGACAACTGGCCCCGCCCCTTCCTTCTCCAGAACCACATGGCTGTGACACTCATCTAACTGTAAGTA
>VKOC01009814.1:0-11395 GCA_009364415.1 Spea multiplicata | reverse complement strand
TATGATGACTTATGATATATTTTCATACTTCATGTGATATTGATATGTGTTCTGTTGGGTTTTTTTCTTAGGGGTCACCGCCAGGGAGCATGGTTCTAACAAGAAACTGGCAGCACAGTCTTGTGCCCTATCACTTGTGCGACAGCTTTACCATCTGGGTGTGATTGAGGCTTACTCTGGACAGACAAAAAAGAAAGAGGGAGAATCTGTGAGTTTTCTCTGTGTGGGCTAACTGTTTACATGTTTAGTAAATGTTATTTGTGCCTGTTAGTTTTATGGATTCTTTTAGTCTGCCTCTGTTATACCAGCAGCAGATATGCATTTCATCCCAGCGCAAGGTAAATCTTAGGCATACGCTCAGGTTTCCAGGTTTTTGCTGGAACAATATAAATCCATCATGAAGAAAATGGTTTTGTCATATTTAATGTTTTACACTTTTGGACTTCAGTCTGCGCACAGATTATTGCAAGTGTCTGTATTTCAGACTCGTGATAAATGAAGTTCTGTCTGTGCCCACCGCAATGAAACAGAAGCCGTACACAGTTTTAAAGAGCACTCCAGTACCATTTTTATGTTAAATGCATATTGGAGTTCATTGTGCACAGACTTTATTGGGTTTACGCATACGGTGCTGGTATTCCTTGGTTAATAGAGTTGTAAAAATAATTCTGCGTAGAACCAGAGGGAGTACCATCAATCACATGTATGTTATCTGAACATTAATAACATTAATGTCTTGTAAACATACATGTGACTGGCTTCTGCTTGAGAACACAACTGAACCTGTGCAAGAAGTTTACATACTATAACTAAAGATTTCGTACTCCAAAGCATTTTACTGCATTCCAACATGCATTAAATAAAACAATTTTGGCAAGTAGACTGTTACATGAAATGCTGTTTAAAGACGAGAGATGAGAGACTTGGATGTTGCAGTTCCACCTGCTACGTTAATGATCATCGCAGTTTAGTGGTTGTTTAAATTTATTGATGTCCCTTATTTTCAACAAACACGTTCTTCATAATCGCATTCATGAAGTATTCATTTTAAATGTATTCCTAACACACTTTACTTCATCAGTTGGTCATGTCTTGATCATGATTATTTTATTTATAATGTATTGTATGTGGTGCTGTGCATTTTTTGCAGCTGGAACCTTATGAGGTAAACCTAAGCCCAGATATTCAAAAACAGCTACAGAGTGTAATTCAGGAGCTGGGGCTTGAAGTGCCCTATGCGGTGAGTTAGAAAAAGAAAAAAAATAGATATACATGTAGATATTTGTTATATATGTGTATTGTAAAAACTAATTTGATCCGTTTACAGCCCCAGGACTCTACCCAGCCAGTCACACTTACTCTGGGGAAGCTGGTGCATTTTGAGCCTTCTCAGCGGCAGAGTATGTCTGGAGTGGTCCCTTGGTCTCCACCACAGGAGAACTGGAACCCATGGACCAGCAGCAACATTGACGAGGGTCCATTAGCATTTGTAAGTAAAGTATTTTTTCCTCAGTATTTTAAGTGCCCAGTTATTAATTTGGCCGAGGTATCGATCACCTATTTGCATTAAAAGCGAGGTAGATCTATTGTAGGAGTTGCATTTAAATGTAATCTTTAACTTCTTTTAAGGCGACCCAGGAGCAGATCAGTTCTGAATTGAAGAGCGAAATTGCATACCATACACAGCAGAACGACATGCAGCAGGTTTGTTAAGTTGAAGCAGTTCTTTGCTAAGGTAGTGCTTGCCGCAGTCTTGTCATTGTAACTTGCATGCCCAGATCATTGCAGACCTAACACTTAGGCTGCTAACGTAAGAGTTTAGAAAACTAGTGCACTGAAATGTTTACAGTTGTGTTAATTACTACTTGTTTCTATTCTTCTACAATAGTTGTTTACATAGTGGTTGGTCACAAAATATCTCTAATTAAATCCCGTCGTTTTTTCTTCTCTCCAAGATCCTGGGTGAACGTGATGCTCTTCCTGTTAAAAAATTTGAAAATGAAATCTTGCAAACCGTGCACAATAACCCTGTTGTTATCATCAGAGGGGCCACTGGCTGTGGCAAGACTACTCAAGTGCCGCAGTACATTTTGGATGAGTTTATCCATAGCGGCAAGGGAGCACAGTGCAACATCGTCGTGACACAGGTACAGGAGAAATGTAAATACATGGATTTTGATGAGATCAAAGCCTGCTAATTATAAGGTTTATATTTTTGTTTGTTTGTTTTGTTAGCCAAGAAGAATCAGTGCAGTATCTGTTGCAGAACGTGTTGCTTATGAGAGGGGAGAGGAGGTTGGGAAAAGCTGTGGCTACAGTGTACGTTTTGAGTCTGTACTCCCTCGCCCTCATGCCAGTTTGCTTTTCTGTACCGTGGGTATGTATGCCTACCTGTGGCTCAACGCATTTGATCCAGCATAAGCTGACATGTATCTTTATCATACTGTTCTTGAAACCTGAATTATTGTTTTTAACAGGTGTCCTCTTGAGGAAACTGGAATCTGGCATCAGAGGAATTAGCCACGTGATTGTGGATGAAATACATGAACGTGATATTAATGTGGGTTACTCGCTAAATTGTCTAAAAATATGCATTTACTTATAAGGAGAAGTTTGGTTTGAAAGATTATCAAGACATTATAAATTACTAAATGGTAACCTATCCTTCCTATTGGCACGTTTGGCCTCAGGAAAGGGGAGTATGTAACTGTAGAAGCCATATCAGAAACAAATGGCATGACTTCCTTTAAATAGGTATGTATTCTTGTGAATGTAACTACATTACAGATACATGTATTCTTTGTTTCAGACTGACTTTCTGCTAGTTGTTCTGCGAGATGTGATTCAAGCATTCCCAGATATCAGAGTTATCCTCATGTCGGCCACCATTGACACGAGCATGTTCTGTGAATATTTCTTTAATTGCCCCATCATTGAAGTGTTCGGCAGAACCTTCCCTGTGCAAGGTAAATATTTTAATAATAGTGTATATGCTATACTACTGCGACCCTGACTGCTACTATGAAGCTAAACCCACCACTTTGGAATCAGTATTTGAAACGCCTTCGAGGTTGGTTACGCTTGGCTCTTTCACATATAAGACTGGCAGCCATCGATTAAGGCTTCTAACAGAAAACATGTTGCTTCACAAACATAACATTCTCATTGTGTATCATATGGTCTTAGGGTCTTTTTAAAACGGGTTACTGTTTTTCCCCTCCTGCCTTTATTTTAATGTTCTGTATCTTGGTTAACATATATCTTCAAACTCTAATACAATGACCAGTCGGGGCTGGTGGGTAATTCCAATGGGGCTTCACATGCTGCTGTTCCCTCTCCACAAACACACAGAATAATGGCGCTTCGCACCTTGCGTTATTAGCCCGCTGCAGCGGTGCGATAGAAGAAGGAACTATGAACAGGCTGCCTGTTCATACCTCTTTCTTGGCATAGGCAGGCTACATCAGGGCACACGTGAACCCCAAAGCACAAAATTCATCAAAAATCCACTTTAATCTAAATGAAATAGAAATATTAACTTATTATTTCTATTTCATTTAGATTAATTTTTTATTTTTTTTCTTTTGCGCTTGGGGGTTCACGTGCGCATGTGCTCCTATGGAGGAGAGCCTCCACTGACAATGACTGTGTTATAAGTTATGGTGTAAACAAACACTACTCCTTTTTTCCCTTGCAGAATATTTTCTTGAGGACTGCATACAGATGACTTGCTTCATACCACCACCAAGGGACAAGAAGAAAAAGGATAAAGATGAAGAAGGTGGAGAGGATGATGATGTGAGTAACCCCCATAACAGCCTTAGCGTGGCCTGTAATGTTCTCGGGTTAGAATGTTATCCTGTTTCCAAGCTATATATATGAAGGAGCACATGAACCATGATTTACAGGTGACCAACTACATCTCACCTGGTCTAATCAGGAGGATTTAAAAAGACCGTCCATCTTGGTGCAATTTACTCTCCTTTCTTCTTCCAGACAAGAAAGCTGCTGGATCTATTTTGTTTGGTTGGAGTGTTTTGTTGGGAGGTGGGGAAGCCACCCCGACCTAGAGAGAGAAACAAAACCCTGTGTTTAGTTGGCACTCAGAGGAGAAAGGATTTATTTTGTTTATATTGTATTTTGGTCTTGCAGGTGATTTTAAGAAAATAAATATTTACATTTTAGCTGGATCTAAAATTGGCTTTTATATTAACCTAGAAGACAAGTGGTTCTGAAAGATCTCTAACTCCTTGTGTTTTAAAGGACATTCGGTCACAATATGTATTCTACGTGAAGCATGCTATGCTAATGTAAAATTATAAAATGTTGCTACTTAGATATTTTTTTCTTTTAGGCCAACTGTAATTTAATCTGCGAGGGTGACTACGGTCCTGAGACACGACGCTCTATGTCACAGCTTAGTGAAAAAGAGACTCCTTTTGAACTTATCGAAGCTCTTCTGAAGTACATTGAAACACTTAACGTTCCTGGAGCGGTACTTGTGTTTTTGCCTGGCTGGAACCTCATCTACACCATGCAGAAGCATCTTGAGATGAACCCACATTTTGGTAATGGTGTCTAGTGATTCTGTCACAGTCTGTCCATTTATTCATATTGTAAAAACACAAACTTTAATTCAGCATAACATTATAGCCCTCATATGCATGTTTAAATATCTACCACTGCTGGAAGGTGTTTATTTTCTACCATCCTCTTAATACAGTAAAACTGTCCAATGTTGCTCCTAAGCCTTTGACCCTCTAGGCACAGATGGTTTTTGTTAACATTTCCTGCCTTCTTTAGAAATAATTACTCCCAAGTCCTGTCTCTGATAATTTTTATTTGCATTGGGACAGCCGTATTATTTTACAGTTATTAAGCAACCTAAGCAAGACTTCTGACTGCTTGTTCTAGTTTTCTTATAGTCAAAGAAACCTTGAATAAACAGCTTAGTTAAATATAATTTCTTTCAGCAAGCTGCATGAATGAGCGTTTGTTTACCATTTCCGTGATCACCTGTGTTCTTAGGTTGGATTTCTGCCTTTTCCTTCTGGTGGCTTAGAACTCAAGCTACTATCTCCTAAGCACCATTGCTCATTCCTAAATTTATGTTAATGAGGGAGTATAAATACGTTATAGATACTCAGACTTGTATAGTGTTCAGTGTAAGGGTGGAAAAAACATTGAGTGTATGGTTAATTGACTAGTAATGTGTCTGTCTATTGTTTCCCAGGAAGCCTCCGGTATCGCATCCTGCCCCTCCATTCCCAGATCCCACGAGAAGAGCAGCGCAGGGTGTTTGACCCTGTGCCTGATGGGATAACCAAGGTGGGTTTCTGATCATGGTCAAACCTTTTGGGTGTTGAGAGTATCTGCTCACTCAGGATCACTCAGATCTGGGTTTGCACACCTCTAACGGACGCATTGCAGAGGCCACGCTAATTCTATGTGCTGTGGTAGGTCATTAGATACTGGCTTAAATCCCAGAGACAGATATTGGTGAGAGAAGAATGTTGTGTTTTTTTGTGTTTTTTTTTTTTATGGTGGTAGTTGCCGAACATTTATTTATTTTTCTTTTGCAGGTTATCTTATCCACCAATATTGCCGAGACAAGCATAACTATAAATGATGTTGTTTACGTTATAGATTCCTGCAAGTAAGTTATTTATTTTATTTTGTTTTTTTTTAACCAGAAGTTAATGCCTGACCTTTTAAAGCTTTATCAAATCCCTAAGTGTAGATCTGTGGTGCCTGCTCTCGGCCCCCCTTCTAGGTCTTATTGACAGTTTTGTCACCTGGTTTTTTTTCTCAAAAGGTGGTGTTTCAGTGCATTGCAGAAAATAATTTGCCGGGTTGAAATGTATTCCACTGAACTTGCCTACAAACTAAAATGTAATTAATTAACTCTGATTCGATTTACATATGATAAACACACTGTCTTGGCAAACTATTGGGGCTTTCGGAACCACTGCTACTGATTAAATATGTGTGTCTTCATAGGATTAGGTCGATTTTGTGTTTGGCTTCATAAGGTATAGCAGAACGATTTTTAATTTTTATTTTTTTTAATAGACAAAAGGTGAAGCTATTTACTTCTCACAACAACATGACAAATTATGCTACTGTCTGGGCTTCTAAGACTAATCTGGAGCAGCGCAAGGGCAGAGCAGGGCGCGTACGGCCTGGGTTTTGTTTCCATCTTTGCAGCAGGGCTCGCTTTGAACGGTAGGGACTTGAATTTGGTACAGGAGTTAAAGTTTTTGGTGTAATATTTTTTTAATCATTTATGTTGTTCTTCATTCAGTCTGGAGACCCACCTCACTCCAGAGATCTTCCGTACTCCATTGCATGAAGTGGCTCTAAGTATTAAGCTTTTACGCTTGGGTGGCATCGGACAGTTCCTTTCCAAAGCTATTGAGCCCCCGCCACTGGATGCTGTGATAGAAGCAGAGCACACTCTAAGAGGTATCTTGTGTTTCCCAACTATTGGTGTAACAAGCTGTTATAAACTCATGTGATAGCGTTAGATTCTGTAAGGGTTTTCTGCAGTGTTCTGTTATCAGATTGTTAACCTATTCAATCAATGTTAAAATTCTCCAGAGTTGGATGCATTGGATTCAAATGATGAACTAACGCCACTAGGCAGAATCCTGGCTAAACTGCCCATTGAACCACGGCTGGGGAAGATGATGATTATGGGTTGCATTTTTTAGTAAGTATATAGGCCCCTAAACCATGATGTAAAGAGAGATTTATGTGATTTTATTTAGATTGATTTTCCTTATAGCGTTGGTGATGCATTGTGCACCATTTCCGCTGCGACTTGCTTCCCTGAGCCTTTTATCAACGAAGGCCGCAGACTGGGATATGTTCATAGGAACTTTGCCGGAAGTCGGTTCTCTGATCACGTGGCATTGCTGTCAGTTTTCCAAGCGTGGGATGATGCAAGGTATGCAACTTTTTGTACGTTTTAATAACTTTGATTAAAAAATAGCTTTTGCGATGTGCATTGATTTGCTCTGATGTTCTTTAGAATGGGAGGCGAGGATGCAGAAATTCGCTTCTGCGAGCATAAACGTCTCAACATGGCCACGCTTCGCATGACATGGGAAGCAAAAGTACAGCTCAAAGATATATTAGTGAATTCAGGATTCCCTGAAGGCAAGTGTCCGTAGGATTGTGATTTAGCGAGTAGTTACGCACATTCGTTTATACAAGTGAAATCTGAATATATTTCCTCCTTTTATTTCTAGAGTGTTTAATGAATCAAGTTTTTAACAATACGGGTCCAGATAACAACTTGGATGTGGTCATTTCCCTTTTGGCTTTTGGAGTTTATCCTAATGTCTGTTACCACAAGGAAAAGCGGAAAATTCTTACTACAGAGGGGCGCAATGCACTTATCCACAAGTCATCTGTTAATTGTCCCTTCAGCAATCAAGACCTTAAATATCCGTCTCCATTTTTTGTCTTCAGTGAGAAGGTGAGAAATCACGCAATGTATAATAACCTCAAACTTCAAGGTCGTTTAATTTTTTAGTTTTGTATGGCTAGTCTGAAGAGTTGGAGGCTTGACAGTTTCAACAGGAACAAAACAGGCTTAATGTTGACTGTATTTCTTTGTTGGGAGAGTGTGTTTGTATATGCCCATACACCCTTTAAATAATTTGGGTGCCCTATCCAAAATTGAAAGCATTTTTTTTTCTTTAATTTACAGATACGCACCAGAGCAATCTCTGCTAAGGGGATGACCATGGTGAGTCCGTTGCAGCTGCTGCTCTTCGCTTCCAAGAAAGTCATCTCCGATGGACAGCTAATACTGCTGGATGACTGGTATGTTTGCTTTTGTTTTATTGTGGGGTTTTTTTTTTGAGGGGGGGGAGGCCATGTGTTAACTGCATGATCTTTTCCTAGGAGTGTTCGGTGAATCCAGAAAAGTATTTAGGACATTTTTCATTTGTAACTGCAGTATTAAACTGAAAATACTCCACTTGAATGATATTAAATGCACTCAATTTAAACCTGATCTGTCTGTGTTTTTAAATATTACACCGTGCCCTTCAACACTAGACAAATCTTTGGTTTCAATTTAGAGTAATCTGCCTCTGTTTAGAAACCCATTTTATGCATATACCTCCGGGATAATTCATCCTACTGTTCTTTAAATTAGGATTTTAAAAATGGGTTAGAGATTTCTTGATTCATGATCGATTTATTGCCTCTGTTAAAGCTCTCTTGTTCCAGCAATATTAAAGAAAGCTGTTTAGGTGACGGTTCCCATTTTAATGGCGGTGACCGACTGGAACATGCTTCACCCGCAGACATACAATCTAATTTTATTGTGTTTGCTTAGTTTTAAAACAATGGCCATGAGGGTCAATTGCAAGATATTTGTTGCATTTTATATAGTTATCTGCATGTTGAAGGGGGCTATCCTATTTAAGAGTTAAGATTAATACTTACACATTAGGTGTCTTGTGCCTTCCCTATCATAAGGCTTTTGTGCTTGTATGTTCCCACTCTGCTGCAGGATTAAACTGTTAATGCCTCACGAAGACGCTGCCTACGTCACCGGTTTGAGAGCTGCGGTGGAGGCCCTAGTGGTTGAAGTCACAAAGGATCCAGAGATTTTGTCTAACTTGGATCCTGTGAATGAAAGGATGCTGAACTTGATTCGCCTGATTTCCAGACCCTCCACAGCTGGAATTAATCTGATGGCCGGCAATGTCAGGTAGGCTGCAGTTTAACCCAATACAATCACAAAATATCTTCAGTAGAACTTGTACTCTGTAAAAAATAATTTGACTATTAATACATCCGTTGTGGGGATTTAGCATTCTGACAAAATATTCCAAGTTGACTGCATTGTCTCCAGTGTACCTTTCAAGACATCAGAGCTCACAGTTTCAGATATAAAGAAGGGACCTCTGAGTGAAGGTCTTGAAAGTGAATGGGACATTCTACCTCTTATCAATAATGATCCGCAAAACGTAGCACAAGCCGTGTGTGTGTCTGCTCCTCATCAAAACCATTTATAATTTTCATGGACTATATTCTTTTTTTTTGCCATCTAGTAAAACTCCTCTGTAAGTATATACTACCCAAAGCTTGGGTTTTTGTTGAAAGGGAAATTCTAGCTGTGTAAAATGCAAAATGATCAAATAATCTTTTAAACTTAAACTTGGTTTGGTGAACACAACATGCCATTGGAACACAGGTACGATAGTCATTCACAAAATTAAGTGTCTGCATTGTATTTCTGATCCATTTGATGTTATTTTTATAGACAAGATTTGTTTTTCTAAGTGACCCCAAACCTTTAAACCCCTCCCTTTATGTGGGAGTATGTTGTTAGTAGCATGTACACTGAACTGTTTTACGACTTGTCTTGGCTCTCAAGATTTAACTTGGATTTACATGTTCATAGCGAATTCATTTTTGTCAATCTTCTTTATAACAGGTTTGGGGATGGTCCACGGCCTCCAAAAATGGCTCGGCTTGATAGTGGCTTCCATGGGAGTAGAGGAAGAGGCTTCCAAGGTGGATATAATGCTCGAGGCGGTTACGGAGGAAATGGCTCTGGTTACAGAGGGTTTAGAGGAGGGGGTGGCTTCAGGGGTGGCAACCAAGGTGGTGGCTTCAGGGGTGGCAACAGTGGAGGAGGTGGGTACAGGGGTGGCAGCTATGGAGGTGGATTTGGGGGTGGTTACCAAGGACGAGGTGGTGGCTATGGAGGAAACTACCAAGGAAGAGGAGGTGGTTTTGGAGGCCAATCACGTGGCGGATTCTAAGGACATTTTTCTTTTCACAATTTTTCTCACTGGGCTCAATTATGTGCATGTTCTGAAAGTTCAAAGTCTGACAAAAATCTTGTTTGGCTTTGTATATGTTTTTTCCTTTGTAATAAAGGTTTTTGTTTTTTTTATCAAGTATTTCAACGACCTGGTACTTTCAATCTACACCAATGATTGATTCTGTGCAGACTGCTGCATGTGGATATAGATTATATTGCACATGTGCACCTATTCATAATACATACCTAATAAAGTATAATTTCATGTCCTATAGCCTTTGCACTCATTTCACCCTTAGTGCCCTTGAAGCGCCTGCCATCTTTAAAAGTATTGTATTGGTAACTGTTTTACGGCTGGGTGGTGCTCAGTGTTTTACCTCGGTGACATTTTATAGCCCTTATCCAATAAATCTTAAAATATATTTGATCCTGTTATAATATAAAACTTCCTGGTCTAAACACATTTAATAGTATTCTTCCTTCTTCGTCTATTTCCGCATTGTGTTGGATCCAATCCCAGAATTTTTATTTGACACTTTAATCTTAATCTATTATTGAATTGTTAATATATTTTAAAAAAAATGCCCTGAATTAGTAACTTGTAGAAGCACCTTCTGGTGGCAGTCAAAAATCATAGGGCATGGGAAAGTGAAAGATGGCCTTTAAAGGTGTACAGCTCTACGGAATATGATGGCGTTATATAAAACAATAATAACACTTTATTGTTCCAGACAGCTGCACACAACATACTGTCGGCTACCAGTGCTGTATCCAGATTATTATGCTACAGGCTGGATTGTTTTCAGAACGCAATATACTTATATACAATATTCTTGTATTGTTTCAATGCAGGCTATGAAATATAGCCGTTATCTAAAAAGTAATTTTGTTTGCTCATAAACACAAAATACAAACACGCTGATATTTATTCTCCGATGTAACAGAGAGAATGCAAATTGAACTGTGCCAAAGCTACTCAAACGTAAAAAAAATACATGTACATAATCATATGTAGTATAAAAGGTTACGGTATATACTGCATATATGAAATATACATTGTTTAATATTTATTATTTGTTTCAATCATCACGGGTTACACATATAAATACCAAAGACTTTGAAAGGCTATTTACTGAAGGTAAACACACATTTGTTGGTTAATTCACGGAGGAATATTCCCTTCATTTCATATTCTCAGAAATGCATGCGGTATCTCATACTCTCGCTCATACACACTCCAGCTTTTGTGTACTTATATGCACTCTCAATGTCTCCCTACCTTCTTCAGTGACCACTTTCATGTACTTGTCTCTTTTCCTGCAGTTCCGCTACTTCTCTTTCCTCTTCTTTTGTCTTCTATCTTTGTCTGCTTCTCCCAGGTGTCGGCTCCATTGACCGTGCTTTATGGAGCGTTTCCTCTAGAGAGCGGATAGTAAATCAGGAAGATAGGAGAAGGGACTAGGGTTTATTACTAAAATGATTGAACTTGATATGGAGCTTATGGAGAGCCAGTCCCAGTGAGCTGCTGTTGCAGGAAGACCTTGGCTGGCCCTGTCTAAAGCATAGTTAAGTCTCTTTACATATTGAATTATCCATTATATG
>VKOC01009812.1:0-12122 GCA_009364415.1 Spea multiplicata | reverse complement strand
GTGGCACAATTGTATGTGCTTTTGTGGATTTAAATGAAGCTTACGAGTTCTAAACGCTGTCAGCTATGACTCCACCAAAATGGAGAACAGTGACACCAGCGTATTGAACCTGGTGTAGCGCTCCCTCAAGCGTATGTATGGATCTCGCGGGGCATGCTGGGATCTGTCGCGCGCAGTGCATTGTGGGATAGCCCCCGCCAGCGTTGATTAGCGGCTGCGTGGCTCCTCCTCTTCCTTTTCGAGAGCTGTGAGTCGGACACAATGGGTCACCAGCAGCTTTACTGGAGCCACCCTAGGAAATTCGGCCAAGGATCCCGCTCCTGGTGGGTGCAGGACTGGGTCATCTCGGTGTTCTGGGTGCCGCCGACATGTTAAAGTGGCGATTAGTGGCGCGTGGGGTTCTCTGGGCGGCCTTTCTGGCATCGGGCCTCGTGCGCCCATCATGGCGGGCATAGTGGATGCGCAAGGCCGGTAATGGCGGCGGAGCAGCCTGCGCTTGGCTATCTGTTAGGGACTCTGCATGCTTTCTCCGCTTGTGTCGGTTCCTGGAGATATATTTATTCCGAGGCCCCAGTAACCCTTTCGTTAACCGGTTTCCTCCGCGCTCACAAATCCACTTAATACTCCTGTGCGATTACTTGCGCATGAATCGTACCGTCTGGCGTTTAAATGCGCCTTATTCTCGGTGAAATATTTGCCTTAATGTGAGTACTTGCTAAAGCCATGTGTGTTAAACATGCTTATTATCATACATAACGTCATATATGTATCCCCTCCTGTCACATGTGATACATGCTGCGTAATACCCGTGCTTCGCTGTTTAACCCTTTCTTTCCCTCTGCAGCCGTGTGTGCTCAAACAGGCATGGATTGATCCGTAAATATGGCCTAAACATGTGCCGTCAGTGCTTCAGGCAGTACGCGAAGGACATCGGCTTCGTCAAGGTACGTGAGCTCTGTGATTTCCTTAGTCGGTGTCATTAAATCTATAGTACCTAACCCGGTTACTGTATTGTGCAGCATGCGCAGCACCGGTGACCGGCTCTGCCACACACCTGTGCTGTCTGGGTGTAGCTGCTGACTGTCCCGGCGTAGACTGCGTTCCGGCTTCACAGCAGCAGAAATGTCCGTTATACTTTGTGCTGTAATGCGTTGGATGCTGGGAACCCGGACGGGTGTTCTAACTGGAGATGCTCGGACCGATGGTGTCTTATCGGCAGCTATAGAAGTGTAATGTCTTACAGCGTTATATATAATATATATCGCTGGCATTCACATGGCTTGAAGAACCTATTGTACAGCAGGCAGGCCGCCAGTATCTTGATAGATCGAGGGTGGGATTATTGTAGTAACGTAGCATTAGATGACATGACTGAAGTTGCTCTTCAGTGGGGTCAGTGAAGGGTACATGCTGTGGCTGCTGGGTACATGCTGTGGCTGCTGGGTACATATCTGTGATGTCTGCTGTTAAGGCAGATGCAGCCATAAGACATTTCGAGGCGTTTGGGGTAAGATTGTGTCCAGGAGTAACGAGTGAAAAGGCAAGCAGGCCTCCTGGTAGGATAGCATGTGGTGGACAGAATGGAAGAAGTGGGAAGTAATAGGGCTGCTGCCAGTGCGAGAGCTGAGTCTATGCTGCCATATCTGCATGGTGTAACTGGAAGCCGTAAATAGGCTTGGTGTGGGGTTGGGTAAAGGGAATAAACGAGGATGGAGTTGGTATAATTAGATTATCCATTGGAGGTAGGGCAGTTAAAGGGACGTTGTTGCCCTCTGGTATTAATATGTACCCGTTTTCAGATTATCGAATACTACAGGGTAAACCCACATCAGACTGGTTACAAAATTAGATGGGATACCTAATGAGGCATGAGGGATAGCCACATATATGACATACCTATATAGCAGGGGTCCCCAACCACCGGGCAACTGGGCCGCATGATAGGGTGACCACCATCACGGAATCAGTTATGAAGTGGAGGAGAAAGGTGGGTGCCGATCGGTCACTCACGCGGTTTTCACTAACCGCTTGGGACCTCTTAGTCTCCTCCGAGGCCTCTTGCTCGCGGTGCCGGCATTTCATGTTCAGCCGCTTAGCAGTAAAGCAGAGCAGCGAGACAGACCTCTCGCTCCCACCATAAGACTCCTGGACGTTAAGTGAACCTCAAAGGGGGCAGAGCGTAAATAGTGAGAAGGGGGTAGTAAGATTATTGAAATAAATAAATATTGAGAATGAGTGAGAATGGAAGTGGTGTATTATAAATAGATAATAATAAATATATTAATAGAGGTAAAATGCACAATAAATGTAATGCCCTTGAGTCAAACACAAAACCCCCCGGCCCATGGAAACTTTCTTCCACAAAACCAGTCCCTGGTGCCAAAAAGGTTGGACTGCTGCTATATAGCACCACGCCAATACAACTTTAAAGTAGCGGGCATTATCACCTAAACCAGTCTTCAAATGCTAGTGAAAACTTTGTACATAGTACATATAAACATAAACAGCAAACTAGTTTTATTTGGCTGTTGTAAAGCAAACAACTTGTTTGACTTATCTACCAAGTGTAAATACTAAGTCTCAATAGACTCTTTAATATCAAACCATATTATGTTTGTATTCATAAGGTTTTTTGTTTTTTTTTCTTCCAGTTGGACTGAATGTTTTGGTCGCCAGAAGAAAATAAACACCTCACTATCCATGGAGACGCAAGCATGGGTCGCTGGCAACAGAAGTTTTCTGACTACAACTTTTGTACATAAATAAAACAATTGGCGTCTTCATACACTTAACAAGAATTATGTTTGTTTTTATTTTTAAAGTGAAGGGCAGTGCGTGGCACTTGTGGCATTTTCATTTAACCCCTTAAGTCCCCTATGGACGTACTGTTGCTTCCAAAAAAGCATCCCAAGAATCCCCTTTGGACGCTGGCATTCCCTTCCATGACATGTCACTGCTGACGTCACCCGGAAGAGCATGATATACTATGGGATATCTGGTGCTCTTCTACCATGATTAGGGATTTAAAACAAAAATACACTAATTTAAAAAAAAATGTCAATTTTACATCACTGGCATAAATAACATGTTCAAGAAGTCCCTAAGAGGACCTCTAACCATTTAAAAAAAAAATTAAATATATATATATATATATTACCACTTACATCCCCATTGCCCCTAACACCAAACATCCACCTCCTGCCCCCGTTCACAACCCCAAACACGTTAGGCCATAAGCATAAAAATTCGACGAATGATGTACACCTTTGTAGTATGTTCCCTATAATTGCTGGGAAAGTATAGAAAATCGATATAAATTAGGTATTTCTGAACTCGGGACACCTGAATTGATAAACCTGGAGGGGATTTTCAGTCACTTTACCTATTTTGTGAGGATTCAGAGGGAAAATAGATAGAAAAATAGGGGTTTTCTTTTTATAGTTTTTGCTAGTTTTTCTCATTTCTCATCAACCTACCTTCTTGATTATTACACGCACTGCTGCGCCTTTTAAGTGTAATAAAGTATTTATAACATTCTGCATATGCATAATGGTTGGCATCTTTTCTCAAGAAGTGATCAGCGAATGATGGCTGTTATCCCCACTAAATGTATTCACTGCAAGAGATTAACACCTTCACTGCTGGGAGGTTTTATAGCCTAATTTTCTTTTTACCATATGTGAAACTGAAGGCCCTGTTCCTTATATCACATTTTTCAATACTACTTGGTTTAGGGGTTTTTTTTTGTTTTTTTTTTAAACTTCCCATCGCAGTCTGGCTCAAGATCCCTTTGGGGACCTCATTCTTTTTTTGATCTCAGTATTGTCACTGGGCTGCCCATAAATGTTTTGTTTTTCCGTTTTTAGGAAGGGAAGGAGCTTTGTTTATCCCTCTTTTGATCTATATTTGCTGATCAAACAGGGCTTCATAGCCCTTCATTGCTGGTTGCAGTATGTGCAATCAGCCAGCAGGGGGAACACTGAGCGAGCCCAGCTTGGCTCTCTTGTCTTTGAGTAAACGTCCGGTAGATGTCAGCGCTGACGCCAAGCAGAAGAGAGTGCCCAATCGCCTGATTGGACGTTAATTTTGCGATGGTATATCAGTGTTTGTAACACACGATCGATCAGCAGGATCTGCTGATGGGAGAGTCCAGTCCAGGGGTGTCCAACCTGTGGCCCTCCACCTGCTGCAGGAATACATCTCCCATACTCCTCAGCCAGCCCCTTAGCTGGAAGAGCATCATGGGAGATGTACTCCTGCAGCAGCTGGAGGGCCGCAGGTTGGACACCCCCTGGTCTAGGCTGTGAATAGACAGTCTGATCTCCTGTGTAACAGCAGGTAGATGTCCCTGCATCCGCGACAAAACAGGACATACCAGTACGTCCTAAAGCTAGTACCTGTACATCCTAAGGGGACTGAAAGGGTTAAACCTCAAGGAGGCAGCCTGAGTTTAACATGAAACCATGATTAAGAGCACAAAGTGCAGGTTCATGGCTTTAATTTAAATTTGCTTGCATCCACCAGCTGAAATTAGTTCTTTCCTCCCCACATTGTTCCATTTAGACGTTCTCGGTATCGCACTGGCACGCGTCATACAGAGGGTTTGAGTAATGAATCTCGGTTTGTTTCAGGACAATTCCTTTCAATGCCTCTTCCCCGGAATATAAACCAGGGGTTCCCTGCAATAAAGCAAATAGCACAGTGATTGTATCAGAGCAGTGACGAGTTATAGCGCCAGAGAACTAGTTTTCATAAACATTTTCTTTGGCGTTGCTTATTAAGGTCTAAGTAGAAGGTACTTAATATCATAAGAAGGGTATCATTATCGTCATGTTTTGCGTGGGAACTTCCAAGTGTTGCCATTTTTGTACAGTATGTGGCCAACAACATAAAAAACCTTCATATAAGAGACGCGAGTGACGACGTTCTGTGCAATTAACGTAAAAGACGCGCATGATAAGTTTCTAATCAGATACCGGTACTTACGGGTCCACCTTCTTCGATTGTGTGATATATTGGGTTTTCAAATCCTCCTTTTGCAGAATCACTTTCAGTTTCCAGTTCGGGTTCATTCTGAAAAGGTTGCGGAAAAAAAGGCAGTCTAAAAAAAAAAAAGCTTATTTTATATTTTTATTTCAATTTTATTGGTTGAAGGGGACTGAAATGAATAATTTAAAAACTAATAATTATTTCTAATCGTAGTATTTCGGCTGGTGTATCTACACCGTGCTGTTTTGATGTAAAGCCTTCTGCTGGATCAAGCAAATAAAGCCCTATCTGACTACAATGCGGTAATGACTTATTATTAACCTATTAAGTAATGAAGGCAAAGGGGGGCAGAGTGAACCAGAGGTCAATAAAATCAATGCAGTAATTTTGGCTTAACTGATACTTTAGAATAATTCTATCCAAGGTTCTTGCACATTGTAAGGTGGCATTGTTTCAAAAGACTTCCGCTATAAAAATACAACGTGGACATGCGTTTAGAGATGCCGTGAAACTATGTAACATCGGATTTGCTTTTCCATTACCTTACGGTTCCTCTTTTATAAAGGAAATAAAGCACTCCAAATAGGGAAAGGCAAATGGCAAGGACACCGATGACAATCCCGCTGACGGTGCCTGCCACGTTCTGAACCTGTCCGCCTGTAGTACTGCCGGTCGAGGTTGCCAGAGTCCCTTTCAGAATGCCAAATAAATGTCCTGCGTTGTAAAAGCATCAAAGAATGTTAAAAAGAAAGAAGCTCCGCATCTTGTCAGAAGTTCTGTAACCTTCCTCCCCAATAGTTATGTACTTTACCCAATAGTAAATTTACAATAATGTATCGGCTTCGTAATGTATGTATGTAATGTATGTATGCAATGTATGTATTGTTTGAGACTTAAGACCCCAGCTGCCCAATTACTGGGTCTATAATGCTATAATAATTCCCGATAAAGGTCCACCTCATTTTATAACACAAAAGCAAAAATGGTACTGTCGCAATGCAACGAACAAGTAATGGTACCATTCTTTTTGATGTCATCCATGATGTCATTGGCTAGGTCTGCTGCATTGCTTTCCTTGTTTTCAACAATCACAATTTGAATTTCTGTATCGTCGGAGGGATTTTTGTGCAGAACTTTCTGTGGCTTTAGTACTTTGGAGATTGCCAGTTTAACGCCTGAATATTGTTCCTGGATTTTGGAAACATGAAACGTTCGATAAAAATGCATTAAAGTGTGTTTAAAAAAGGCAGGGCAGAGCTGACAGCCCTATCATTTTCCCAAATCTAAGTCATTTGAAAAAGAAAGTACACCCTTTTTAAATTCTATGGTTATACATATCGGAACGTAATAATAATCATCTGTTCCTTAGGAGGACAAAAAATAGGTAATTACAACCTCCGATGAACAACAGCACATGACATAATACACTTCGTTATTCAACAAAAATAAAGCCAAAATGGAGAAGCCATCTATCAAAAACTAAGTACACCTTATGATACAATAGACTATAGAACCACCTTAAGCAGCAAGACTTTCTCCTGGCAACCCTTCCAAACAAACCATACATGTTCAGTCTATTTCTAATTGTATTGTCATGAACTTTAACATTTAACATGCTAACTAGGCCTGTAGAATCTGAGATGTAACTTTTTTGCAATTTATCTGAACGCTGCACTGTCTGACCTTTGGGTGAAATCGCTTGGACGTCCACTTCGGGGAAGATTAGCAACTGTCGTGAATGTTTTCCACTTTTGAATAATCTTTCTCGCCGTAGAATGATGGACTTAACATCATGTGGAAATGACCTTATAACCCTTCCCAGGGTGGCTTCTCAAAGATTCTTGCTGATGTATTTCCTTCTTGGTGTTGTGCTAACACACACCTGAATGCTCCAGACCGGAAAACTGCTAAAGCTTTGGCTATTGTAGAGGTGGTCACATTTACTGGTGATGAATTAATAAAGGACATTTGATTAGGAGCATCTGTCTGCTACTAAGCATCTTAATTCCCATGGAAGCAGTAAGGGTTTACTTGGTTTTTCACACATGGCTTCTACATTTCGGCTTTATTTTTGTTAAATCATGACATGGTGTGATATGTCATGTGTTGCTCATTTGAGGTAATATTTACCTAAGTTGTGCTTAGATTGCCATGTTCCATTCTGTACATGTCCGCACTGCTTCCTTTAATGTTTGGAGGCACCAAGCCCAGGCCACGTGGGCCATGTAAATCTGACCCTGTGTATGATTTCAGGGGAGGGAAGTTGATGGGGTACCTGCCTGATGGACAGGATTTCTTTTATGTGGTACTAGGGTACGGTGTAGGATGATAATGCCTGTGTTAAGCAGGGTTCCTAGGCCAGGCTAGCTTTTTATAGTGATGAAAAAGCAGACTGTAACCAGTTTCTAAAGCATAAGCACATACCATGCAGCCACAAATGTTATTTTATAGTTAAATGAAAATAACTAATACCAGGCTGAGGAAGGTGTGAATAAGCCGATTGCGATAATCATCCAGTGTAAAATCAGACGTGTGTTCCAGAGTTATTAGCGTCCCTAGAGTCAATAGAGAGAGATCTGTCAATACAAATCCTGTGTCAGGGCAGAACAACATCAAGCTGTGAATCTTCAACTACGACTGTGTTATCACACCTATGATCCTCTGCCAGCATAGCGCCCGCACCACGTGCATCAGGCGGCATTCGGTTAAGTGCATAGGGAGTCAGAGATACTATTGCAACTGTCTGTGATAATAAAGGTGGCCCCAATGCTCATGGCGAAATTGATACACGGTATTATCCACTAAACAGTAAATCATGAATAACCTAATCTTGCTGCATGAACTATAAATTAGAATTTACCATAAATTATTCATGGTCAACTCGATACACTGCTAGTGCTAGCCACTGGCTGTTTTACTGGACTGCAGCCGATAAGTTATGCTGTTTTCTTTTTTGGTGACCCATTGACAATTTTTCGAAGTCTATGATGAAAGTGCCCTTCCTTCCCTTCCGTGGTCAGAAGGCCTGCACACATACCAAAGTCACACGTGTACCGCGCTATTGATCTGAGCTGCTCAAAAATATAAGAGGGAGTTCCAACTATTTACAAAATGATAAGCATATGTGCCAAAAGACCAAGGCTAAAATAATAAGTAAAACAATGTGATAAACTCATACCCAGCAAACAGTTTGAGCTCCTAGAACAGAGGAACATCAGGGATGAAAAGAGCGACATAGAGGTCTCTCCAAAGAGGGACTGTCCTGTCTAAACAGGGACATTTAGGAGATATGCTTCTGGTGGACTGAGCTTATTTCACCTACGGCAGGTAACCCACCACATATTCCACAGCAGTGTCCGGCTGGATTCAAGGGGTTTTCACAGGTTGTTTCTGGACATCTGTTCTCTGTATGGCGAAGAAGTGCAGAACAGATTTCTTGAAGCATCTTTAAAACAAACATTAGAAAGTGCTGGTTCAGCAGAGCCATATGGCAAAAGTCTGATATGGTTCACTGGAACATGAAATTATTTATTCTTCACAAGGGTTCAGATTACTTATTCTTAGCATACAGAGTAATCATCTCACCCCGGTGTTTCCACATTCACAGCCGGTCTTATCTTGACAACCAGTGTTGGTTATTTGCAGCGAGGGATGTCCGGGAAACTGAAGTTTCCCTGTGTTTGACTGAAGGTGCCGAGAAAACTCCTCGTCGCTGGTAAATCTCTAAACAAAAATGGCAGAAAACACAGAAATATCATCTAGAACAATATTAGCATACCTGCCAAGTGTCCATCTTTAGAACAAGCCTCAGACATCTCTTTAAAGTACATAAAATGGCTTGAGAGTTGCCTTAACCACTTCACTTTTTTCCCCCAAAAAAACCTCGTACAGAACCAAAAACAAACCTTTTTAACCCCATCAGGACCAACGACGTACCTGGTACGTCATGGGATAAAAACGGCCCCACATCACTGCTGTGGCTGACTGTGCTGTCACTGGAGCACTCAGTCTACAGCAATTCCATGGTATATAAAAAGCTGCTGCAGCCAATCACATGCATGGATACAGTGCTGTCTCTGTTCTCTGCCTTTCTCTATTCTCTTTCCTTCCCACCGTGAGCTGGAAAGAGTCAGAAAACTGTCTATCATTTATATACATGTATAACTGTGAATGTGTATTTATTATGTGCATATATGTATTATATTATTGATATATGTATCTTTGTAAAATATCTTTATAAAAATAATGTCTTACATATATCAATATGGTTTTAAAAAAAAAATTAAAGAAGACAAATAAAAAAAATGCTCTGGTTCTGTAGCCTAAAATAACCCTGGTCTTTTTAACAGTAAATAGTCTATGCTTTTCATCTTAATGTAAAGTTTTTTTCAGATTTTTTTTTGGCAGATCCACTAAGCCACTTAAACGATGTGACTATTGATTCATTCTAGTGTTATCTGAACACAATGGATTGTAACAATGTAGCAACAAATTGTCCGTGCATTTTTTTTTAAAGTATACTTAACAAATATACGTCTTACAATTACATATTCTTTGAGTAGTGATTGTTTTTTGTTGTTGCGATATTTTGTAAAGGTCCAGAGTACATTTTTGTTGACATCCACCTGTTGAGTTAAACCCCTAATTCACAGCTTAAACGAAAGGCAACACCTAGAAACCAGATAAATATTTTGGAGGAAATGGAATCATGACGCCTGTGATAACGCCAAGAGACATGTCGTTACAAGAAGCAATGACTTGTAACGGGGAGATAATAAAGTGTATCAATTTTTTTGGATTGTTGTTTTAATTTTTATATGTGGGTTGTTGTATGGTTAACAGAAGGTTTATTTATCTACAGTTTACTTATACATTTTATGAATAAAAGATTATATACATACATTTACATGTTTATTCCCAGCTTACCTTCCCCAGTACAGAAATACTTCTCAGACGAGTTGTTGATCCTGTTGCTTTGGTGTTAACTCGAAAAGAGGTTTCTGGGGGGAATATGACATCATCGTGATGACATGGCACACGTTCGACATCCACAGAGAAGAGAAGTTTGCCACTCTCGAGATTATCAAAGGCGAGGGCAGATTGCCACAGTGTAGGGTCAAACCACTGGTACTGGTCCGTGTCATGGAAATATATGTCAGAACCTGCGCAGAAAGAGAACCATTCTTTTAGAGAGCTAGTGATTCATGGCTCAACCATGCATGTGTCCACAATCTATAGTCAATAGATTTTTGCTTACATTTATTTGCGTTAAAGAGTGTCTTGACGGTAAGTGAAGATATAACATCCAAAATTGCTTGCATAAAACATACAGCATAATACATACTTTTGTCATTTGTAACATGTTTAGGATTTTCCTAAATTCTGTCATTTGATTTGATAAAGACCGCCGAAATGTTGCTTTAAAAAAATCGCCAAGTATGATGTCATGCTCACCTATACCACATGCCGGGTCTTCTTTAGCGGATGCTGAGAACCCAGCGCCGGATGCCAAAATAAACTCTCCGTCCCACGGCATGTTCTAAAGAAAGAAAGATGACATCACATTCTGGAATAACTCATACAACGATAACACTAAACCCACTGGACTTTTTTTTTTTTGATACATTTTCAAACATTCACTTCCTGATGTCTCTGTCCTACGTTGTTCTCTAGAAGCAATGAAGGAAAAGATGTTGTATAAAGTTTCATTAGGCTGCTAACTCCTGCTTGTTTTCAGGTTTGTTTTTTTGTTTGGCTCGTTGAAGACTTCCTTCTCTAGATAACGTAATCAGTCTATATCAATAATAACCACATTTATCTATGTTGGCCTCAATCGCTCTCCAGTTATCGTGCTTCAGATGGCTGAATCTCCGCGGATGTCCTGTATCCATTTCTACCCGCTTGCTACATTTCTCCAGAGATTCCTGTTAAGCCATTGTTTCGATAATAAAGCACTAAATGCCGATAAACTTTGGCTTGTGTTGAAGGACCTAGTGATGACAGGCGAGGTGAAGCTTAAGGGCCTCCAGCCAAGCTGTCCTGCAACCTGTCTTATTAACGACTAGTATTGTATTCATAATCAAACTTCTTATGGTAGCTGCAAGAACCCATATTTATGATTATATATTTTAGAGCATTAGCAAATTCCATGGCATTGATAGATTGAAGAGAAAACATGTTATAAATAACCTTAGACATACAAGTGTAGAATAGCCCTTCTCCAAAACTCGTTATGTAGGTGAAAATAATGGCAGCCCTTAGGAAATTATCTTTTGATGTCCTAGAGCTATCTAGCAGCCCCGTTTTCATGCTGCCCCCCATGCCATGTCAGTATGGGGAATCACTTTAGCGCAAAGTGGGAGCATGGGGTATAAATGGGGTATAAAAGTAAAAAGGGCAATGCATGAATGATATGCAACATCCGCTATCTGAATGTGCAACTGTTGGGCAAATTAAAAACCGGTCAGAGGGGGCATTTGCCCAGAGCCCACAGGCGCTTTGATGCAATATGAAAAACTTGGTCCAGCACTATTGGGCTTTCAAGCAGTTAGTACATACTGGGCCTCAGTATATTAGCCTCTGAATGGTGGTTAAGGGCGTTAAGAGTCTAGGTGCAGATATCTCTTCAATGCTCTCTTGCGGGCTGCATGCTCTGTCACGAATAGATATGACATAGAATAGATATGACATTATATCCTACATACTGCCATTCCCAGCACCAACAGACGTATAAACAGGGTGGGTGAGCCTTTCTTGTTATAACCTAAGTTTACGAAAGTCCAGACATTCTTTGATTTGGAAATTAACATTATGCCTAATAGTTCCTCATCTATATCCACAGCTACTAGACATAGATTATTCATTTGAGCCCACTAAGGGCTTGGTTTATATCTATCTATATATATACTGTAACAGGGTGCAGGGTGTTGTTGCGGATGGCGTTTACATTCCCCCTCGATTTTGCAGGGTTTTCTATGATATATAGCCCCAGGGGGAGTAGTGTTGCTCTTGATTTAATACGTTTCTATATGTGGCCCCTGGGGTGGAGCATACGGAGAGTACGGCGGGCCGGTGCTCCACCCCGCAGTTTATTACAAAAAATCACTGCAGTTTTTTCTGAAGTAATACTGCAG
>VKOC01009809.1:0-10586 GCA_009364415.1 Spea multiplicata | reverse complement strand
TTTTTGACCATTATCCTGGCTGAGTCTTCTGCTTTTTTCATATTTATTATTGATGGTGATACACTTGTATCCAATGAGAACCTACTCTTCTGTTCCCCTGTCTCTCTCATTGAAAGCTTTTTGAATATAATTCTTAACCCCTTTGTGACAATGGCTGATTTTATTTTTTTACCCTTCGTGACAATGGCTGTTTTAACATTTCTGCTGAAAAACCTTCTAACAGAGGCAAATAAACAACACAAAGATTCGTAAGCAATATATCCGGAAACAGAGGAGAAAATGTCGTCAGGATCAAGGCCCAGCACATAGGAGGACCAACCATGCTCAAAACCAGGAATAAACCCGATATAGGCAATGGAAAACACCCATGGAAAAAGAATAAAGAGAAAGAAAGGAAAAAAGACAAGCAAGAGATATAGAGGAGAGAAGGGAAAGAAAAAAAAAAAAGCACAAAGGAAAAGGGAGAACTAGAGAAAAAAAGGAAGTAAGAGGTAGCAGCGCCACCCGGCCACGGTCAACAGCACAGAGTGAGTGCAACTACCCACAGCCTGCTTACTCAAATCCACGAGACAGGCGCACTTGACGATGTGAGCCGCGGGGACGCAATTTTTAACATCATATCTCTCCCACTCTCTCGTGATCATTCCCTCTCTCAGCGTGGGGGGCATCCTGCCTTCCACCACCATCTCCCTGTACAGGTCAAGGAGGTCCGGGCCAATGAGGTCCTACAGCGTTGTGTATAACTCGGCTGGGAGGCCGTCACTGCCCGGTGTCCTGCCCTTCCTGAAGGATTTGGCGGCAGAGTGCAGCTCCTCCAGCATCAAGGGGGCGTCCATGGCTGCATGGCCTGCAGGATCAATTGTGTTAGTGATACCTGACAGGAACCGTTCAGCGGCATCTGGTTCTGTGTCTTTGGGGAGTAGAGGCCCCGATAGTAGTCGACCACCTTCTTGACCTCCTTCCCTTGTCGTACCACACCTTGGCTGTCTCTCATTTCCGTCAGGGGCGTGTGGGCGGAGTGGAGTTTCCTGAAAAAGAAAGAAAGAGTTACATTTCTCATCCTTCTCCAGGTTCTCCACCTTGGAACGGAAGACGATTTGCTTGGATTCCTCCTGAAAGTGCCTTTTCAGGCCCTCCTTGGTCTCCTCCAGCTCCTCATCCATGTACCATCCGCACTGTTGGAGGTCCAACAGGTACTCCAGCTTGTGCTGCTTCCATCTGAATTTCCTCTTCCTCTCGCACGCCTGGATTCTGCCTTTGGCCTGAAAGAAACAGCGCAGCTTTACTTTGGTGAACTCCCACCACTGGGCTACAGTGGGGAACAGGTACTTGGTGCTAACACAATCAGTATATACAGTACGCAGCTCGTCCACGATTTCCTGCTGTTTTTGACCATTATCCTGGCTGAGTCTTCTGCTTTTTTCATATTTATTATTGATGGTGATACACTTGTATCCAATGAGAACCTACTCTTCTGTTCCCCTGTCTCTCTCATTGAAAGCTTTTTGAATATAATTCTTAACCCCTTTGTGACAATGGCTGATTTTATTTTTTTACCCTTCGTGACAATGGCTGTTTTAACATTTCTGCTGAAAAACCTTCTAAGTAGATTCTACTATTTGTCCTAGTTTAGAAATACCCAATGTTTTTATATTTTTTTGCTTTTTCTGCACGTTATGGGGCAATAAGTACAAGTAGCGTTTTGCTATTTCAAAACCTGGGAACTTCTGAGCTCCGGCTAACTGGAGTCTTCCCCTGCAGGACGTGGCCAGGACTGCCTACTGACGTCAGCGGGCTGTCCAGCTGACATGTCAAGACCCCGCTCCCCCAACCCAGAGGAGAAACAGTGCTTCACTCGGAGATCTCCGGCTCAGACCTGGAGAGTTCCCTGGTATGGAACTATGCCATAAGACGAAACTCAGTGATGTATTCCTTCACAGGCCGATGACCTTGTTTATGGGTGCGAAGAGTAGCAGTGGTTGAGGAAACCCTGAAGGGATCCTCATATAATGATTCCAGAGCGAGGTGGAAGGAAGTCCAGGAATCAAGGGTAGGACTGTTAGTATGAATAAGGTGATGGGCCCATAGTTGTGGTTCATTAGTTAGTTATAATATTACTGTGTGCACCTTGGCGTAATGTGAATATTAAGTCCTTGGTCTGAGATTAAGTAATATTTGGCAAGAAGTAATGGATGTATGTTATTTCTTGCATTCACGGGCAAATTTGTCAGGGAGAACGGCAAGAGGTTTAGCAGCAGTAGCTCCCTCCAGGGGATACAAAACAGAGGCTTCAGAGGAGGAGATGCTGGCTGAAGTCACCGGGTTAACGTGTCAGACTGAAGATGTCATATCTATTGTTGGAGTTTGTTCTGTCCAACTTGAAGTTCTTGCACAGAAAGGGTTAATGCAGAAATCTGAAATAGCCTCAGGTGACCCTGTAGTCTCCGTAAGTGGCTTGGTGTAATGTTAGGAAGTTCTGAACAGGAACCCAATATGCAGGGAAAGAATCCCAAACGCAGCAGGAAAAGTAACTGAGGAGCGAGGCAGTAAATGGTTAAACAATCCAAGGTCTAGGACACCAGAGAGGCAGTAAAATGGTTAACAATCCACAGACAGAGATACCAGAAAGGCAGCAAATGGTCAAACAATCCACAGACAGGGACACCAGAGAAGCAGTAAAACAGTTGAACATTCCACGCTTCAGCCGGCATGGAGCCCACAAATGTAAGAAAGGGGGACAGGGCTCCGTGCGAGGGAAGTGGGGGTATCCGAGCGAGGTGCTGCGAAGTTCACATCCGACTGGTGCGACGGGTTGGTGTCTGACACTGGCAACCACACCCTGTCGCCCGGCAAGTAGAACGGGTTAAGTGATCTCCTCCCTGCGTATCCGTTTTTGGTGCTAGGCGGCCCGTTTTAGTTCAGCTTGAACAGATAACTAGGTATAGCGGAGAGTTGTGAGACGTGTATTAAGAGGATGTAGGTAAGGAGCCAGTAAACACCTGCGGGTGAAGGCCATATAGGCAATAGAAAGGAGTGATCCCAGTGGACTCCTGCACTGAGTTATTGCGGGCAAACTCAGCGAGGGGTAGGAGATGCATCCAGTCGTTCTGATGATCGTTGGCAAATAACCGCAGGAACTGTTTGAGGTGCTGATTAGCTCTCTTTGCTGCCCCGTTGGTCTGAGGATGATAAGCTAAGTAGAAGGCAAGGTTGATTCCAAGAGCTCTTGTTAGGGACCAGGAACCAGACGGACACAAAACGTAAAATGCAATCACCTTTATTGTAATGACAATAGTGAACAAAGCCAAATCGTGATCCAAAAGCATATACCAAAAGACAAGCCGGGGTCAGGAACCAAGACGGGTACTCAGACAAGCCGGGGTCAGGAATACAGAGATCAGCGAAGTCAGGAACAAGCCAGGAATCAGGAGCCAGGAGGGACGTCAGAGAAAGCCAGGTCATACACAGGAATTCAGGACCACAGCGATAGCACTTGCAGCCAGAAACAACACAAGGGCAAGGAGGAAGTGATGTTTAGCTGCTTAAATAGCCAAAAGGGGCTGGCTGTGGGCTGGACAATGGGCTGAGTCACAGGAGTGACAGGAGTGTAGCCATGGCAACCCAGCCAGGCTGTATAGCCTCCAGCAATGCAGCAGAAAAGCAGCTAGACCATAACAGCTCTAGCGTGTCACAAATTACGTTCCTTAATCTGACACAATCTATGTGGGCAACCCATGTAGTCGTACCACTTCTGGAATAAAGATCTCGGACAGAACTGCAGCATTGGGGAGCTTCTACAGAGGTACCATGTTTGCCATTTTGGAGAAACGGTCAACAATCATAAGGATCACGGTATGACCCTTGGAATTGGGCAGATCAACAATGAAGTCCATAGCTAGATGAGTCCATGGAGCAGCGGGACTAGGAAGAGGTTGTAGCAGACTGGCAAATGGTCTTCTAGACCGGTACAAGCCATACATGCTTTAACATACTCTGTGGTGTCCTTAATCCAATCTGGCCAACAGAAAGTTTGAGAGACAAGATCTTTCCTGGAGATGTCCTGCCATCTTAGAGCCATGGGACAGACTTAACACCTTCCCCCTCAGCTCTGTATGTATAGTTTTCCTGGAGGTAAGGACGAGTGAGCTCCTGACTGCATGCCGGAGATGCGTTAGACAACGTAGTTGCACAGCTGCTACTAGCTTGGCTGATGGGATGATAGATTGTGGGGCACGGTTCTCCTCCTCCTCCTCGGGTATAGTGTACATGCATGAGAGGGCGTCTGCCCTGACATTCTTAAATCCTGGTTGATAGGTGAGAACAAATGGAAATCGGCAGAGAAGGAGAGCCCATCTGGCCTGACGAGGCATTTAGGGGATTCTATGTATTGCAAATTCTTATCGTTGGTTAAGATCAGAGTGGGAACCTGCACCCCTTTGAGCAGATGACACTATTCTTTCAAGTATATGTAACTATATGACACTAGTTGAGGATAACTGCTAGCAGCTCCCTGTTGCCTACATCATAATTCCTCTCATAATTCCTTGATGAAGTAGCCACAGGGGTGCGGAGGACAACTGTAAGAAGTTCTTTGTGACAGTACTGCTCCTACCCCAATCTCAGATGCGTTAACCTTCAAAAGAAAGGGTTGCTGCACAACAGGGAGTACTGGGACTGTACCAAATTTCCCCTGTAGACGTGTGAAAGCCTGAATCGCCTAAGGTGACCATAGTAGTGGAAAATTACTTTTGGTAGTAATTGGCAAACTCCAGAAAGCCTTGAAAGGGCTTCAGCCCTACCATTTGAGGCCAATGTTTGATCACTTGTACCTTAGTCGTGTCAAATCTCGAATCCTTCTGGGTTCTAGGTAAAATATGAACATATATCATACAGTGTATTTAATATAAATTGACTCCCACAAGTCTTGCAAAATATCTCAATCTTGACCGTATCCTCCTCTCTCTCCCTTTCTCTTGCTTTCCATCTTTGCTCCCTTGAGTTGTATCTCGGTAAAGGTCCAATCGAAGTCAACTGTTGCACATGTGTTTATATAGCTTGTAATGATACATAAACTAATTGGAAGTAAATTGTGATTGGCTGGAGTGTGCATTTGCCATAAAAACGTGTATACAAGTAACAATTTGCTATTTGGTTTTATTGGACATGCTTTTTTGGACTATGCTAGTTATTTTAAAGAAGCCAAAAATGTTTTCTCCTGAAAAAAATATTAAGCAAACCTTATTTATAATATTAAAAGTAAGGTTTTCAGAAATAAGTTTTTAAAAAAACCCTTTACTTCCCTACCAGTGGTCACTTCTGGCTTCATGCTTAACAGTTGGCTCCTCATGGTTGGAGACTGGCTTCTTCCGATAACAACAGATACCGTATTTCCCCATGTATAAGACGCACCTTAATTTTGGGGCCCGAAATTTGAAAAAAAATGTATTACATAGTTATTGAACTCAAATTTTATTCATCATAAAATTCATACTCATCATCCTCCATCACTCCCATCCCATTAACTGCCCCTAAATTAACCCTAAACCCCATCAACCATAACTGCCCTAAATTAACCCTAAAGACCCCATCACCATAACGGCCCCTAAATTAACCCAAAGACCCCATTAACCATAACTGCCCCTAAATTAACCCTTAAGACCCCATTAACCATAACTGCCCCTAAATTAACCCCCACCTCCCCTGACTTTTAGCAGCCCAATCTTTTTGCTTACTGTTAGATGAGCTTAGATTAGATGATTAATTTTTTACTTACTGTTAAATGAGTTACTTAGCCATGTGGACGCTATAAGGAAAGGGGTGAGGCCAATCTTCAGTGTAACTGCAGGGAGGGACTGTGAAGCAGAAAGGGGCAGGGCTGATTGTCTGTGACTGCAGGGAGAGACTGGGAAGTAGTAACTGCAATCTTGAACCACTGAATAAAACGCGCCTAATTTTTAGACCCAAAATGTTTCGAAAAAAAGGTGTGTCTTATACATGGGGAAATACAGTAATTACTTATATTAAAAGTAAAGTTTTCAGAAGTAAGAGTTTAAAATAAATAAATTATTTTATTTACCTGACAGAGCTCACTAATAATAACAGTGAGAAGCATAAAGGCTAAAATAAAATTCTACAGGAAAGTAAAGTACGCTGTAGCATTTTACAGTTTATGGTATAAGAAAGATATAATAAGTGCATCATGTAGGTAGCGCAATAGTTATACAGGTGTTGGAGTGCAGGAAGTATGAATACATTATACCTGGAATTAGCAGTTGAACCTAGTGTTCACTAGATGAATACAGTAGTAGGTTTTCCTCTGTTATGGGCATAATGTAATTAATCTAAATTATTGAAATATTTTGAAGGACTATACGTCTAAGTATGGCTCAGGGTAGACCTTCCACAAGTAACTAAGGTTTTCTTTCCTGAGTCATCATATTACCATAGCACATTTTGACATTTGGAGTTATTGTGACATTTAATGGAAATATAGCATTGTCATTGGATGGTGATAATTCTGAAGATTCTGTCCCCATGACAACATGCTTTTTGTCACAAGTTGACTATTACTGGCCATGCACAATGGGGAAGTCATCATATGACATTATCAGCCACTTGAGGGATGCAGCTATGAGATGGCAACCAGGAAAATACATTTCTGACAGTTGATAGTCAATTTTTTAAACAATAGGTTCAATACTATGGAGCATTCTTTATGCTGCTTTTATAGTCATTATTTTTGTGAAAGAAACCATAGTCATGTTCTATATATTTCATTTTGTTCTCATTTTAACTATTAATTCATACAAAAAGCTTTGTCCTCAAGCTACCTTGCACACACAAAACACAGAGCAGTAAAATATTTAGCCCATATCCACCACACAATAAAATGTATTCAATAAACAGTTAAGTTGTAGATGTGCTGCAACATATTACTTCAACGCATAAGCATAATGAAAGGCTAATTTGGTTCTCCAAGGTCAGTCTGCATAATGCAAAGTTAATGAGGAAAAATAACAGTTTTCACTTTACTGAAACTCATGTACAGTTCACTGTTTAGGAAAGCCCCTATGATTGTATTGTTCCAATATCTCCAGGGGTCAATGATTAGCCTTATGGCCAGAGACCTCGTATTAACCCTGAGATCTGGAAACAAAACATTATCTTAGGAAGTTTCAACAATGTTTGTATAATTTTATCCAAACGGGATTCCCAGGAGAATTATATTTTTTTTCACAAGCTGAACATTTCATTAGTAGCTGACCTGAGTAAAATTTTGCATTGTGAGAAAAGAAATGAAGTGTTAAGTACAAGCAATCAAAATATTTACATATTTCATACTATATTATCTGCTAAAACAATCAAAATGCATAAGATTGGTTCAAATAAATATGTTTTTAAAACTACAACATCTCTTGAATATATTTTTTATTTAATATGTGTAGATTTTAAAGGTACAAGTAATATATTCCTTAGTAAAAAAATTTTTGTCAAAATAAATCAACAAAAGTATTTATTTCTTAAAAGCTCATATCAAGGGCAATAGCATATGCAGCAGTTTAGCTGCCACATACAGGATCTAAATACAGGATCTGCCCCGGGCGCCACCCCTGCCTGTACTTTGCCAACACAGATGATGTTTTGCAATTACTTTTCCATGTGTCTCTCCGAGTTTTCAGCTACCCCCAGAAGTATACTATCTCATTATCCCCCCAGTTCTGCAACTACAGACAGTTACCCTGGCCAAACCATCCATTTCTCTGAAACTGATTTCATCCAGAAATAGAAGTGGAAGTGGGGATGGTAGTGGAAGTGGGGGATCCCATTTGATTGCTGAACCCATTTACTGACCCTTTTGTCTCAGGGAGCCAGATTAAGGAGCGGTTGTGTACTCATTGTATCTCAATATCTCGATTTATGTTAATGTGTGCTTTGCTGGCTACATCCAGCCATATGTGTGAAAAATAAAACAGTCATAATTTTGTTTATACTCTACACTGAGTCTCGGCTAGTGACTGGGAAAACGAGGAAAGAGTATGTTGTCAGCAGAAGTAGTCGGTAGGACTAAGCAGCTCTGTGACATTTTTCTCCCCTTTCTGCATGGGACTGACCCAGGAGGTGACCCTAAACAGGTAGTCAGTTAGTTCATTTGGCCCATCAATGCCATCCCAAAACTGGTGCCCCAAACAATCTGCCCCTTCAAGAGCAGTACCAAAAAATAGAACTGCCGTTGGAGAGATGTGCCAACTGCACCTTCTCTCTGGAGTCTTCTCAGACACTGGGGGGTCGACAGGGTGGCGGGGCCCCTTCAATCCAGGGTTGGAGATCTGAGCCAGCTGCCCAGCACTTCTGGGGACCACAAATGGCAACCACAGTCTCATCTACGCCAACTGTTTTGCTAAATATTATTATTTTCACATTTTATTTTATTAAAAATCCCTCAGTGTTTTGCTCACCTCAGTCCATCAGTGAAATGAACTTGTTGGGCTAGTAGTAGGGAAATTAATGGAAACTATGTTAAATGATCGGACTGCTGAACATCTGAAGTCACTTGGGTTTCAAGATAAAAAACAAAATGGGTTTAACTTAGGAAGATCATGCCAAACGAATCTTATTTTTTTTGATTGGGTGACTAAAGTAATTTATCAAGGTTGTGCAGTAGACATTGAGTATCTGGATTTCAGTAAGGCCTTTGACACTGTCCTACATAGAAGACTTATCTATAGACTGCAATCTCTGAGTTTAGATCCCAACATTGCTGAATGGATTAGGCAGTGGCTGAGTGACAGAAAACAGAGGGATGTAGTCAATGGCGTATATTCGGAGCAAGGTCTTGTTACCAGTGGGGTACCGAAAATACCCCTCCCAACCTTTGAAAACAAAACCCCGAAAAAACACTTTTATTAAAAGTAACACCAAAATTAGACTTGGACCTCTTTAATATTTTTATTGCAGAAGGTCTTGATGGTAAGGTATGTCTTTTTGCTGGCGACACAAAAATTTGAAACAGAGTTGCCAAATGGCAAATGAGTTAGGTAAACTGGAAAAATGGTCAGGTGTGGCCAGGGCCAGATTAATTTAGGGGCTGATGGAGCTGCGTAGCTGACGTGGGCCAGTACACCAAAATTCAAAGCTGCCGCCTAGTCGCAAAGTTCAAAGCAGCCGCCGTGTGGCTGTAAGACCACCTCTGCCGTCCGCTTTCACTTCATTAGGTGGTAGGCAGATGCGGTATTATAGCCGCATGACGTCTGTGTAATAAATATAAGTCAATTATTAATCTCCAAGGACAACAGCTGGCTCCCAACACAATGGGATTCCTCTTGAGTAAACCAGTTTCAAGGAATTACACTAGGGGCAAAACCCATATGTCCAGGAACTCACAATACATCAAAGGCTATCTCTCTACCAGGTGGGAACAATAAACAGGAGATACAATCTACAATCTCCTACAACAAAAGGACTGCAAGAGATAGTATCTGGGCTGGAGACAAGCATGTGTTTGTCCTACAACAAAAGGATTGCAGGAGACAATATCCACATTCCAGAGACCCACCCCGAATTTGCCCTGAGGACCATCAACTTCACTGTGGGGGCAATCTAACTTCATGGACAAGAGCGGTCTCTACAGGCAGCTGGTGCAGGTACAAGATTGTGCCTTCCTAAGGATGAGTGGACACAAACTAAGAAGATGATTGGCTGGGACTGTTTGGGCATGGTGGCTATAAAGGTGTGAGCAAAGAGAAGGAGAGAAACAAAAACAGAAACAGAAAGAAACAGAAAGAAAGAAGGATAACATCAAGGTGACAGGGACACCCCATCCTTACATGCACACATAGAGTCACTAGCATAGTGTAGTTAGAGTCATAGAGCCTTGTATTTCAGACGCTTCTCTGTATACTCATATATATGTATTTGTTATTTTAATAAACCCATTGTTTTAAGCCACTGGTGTAAGTGGAGTTTCATACGATGAGGAATTGGTAGTAGTTAAAGGAAAGCCAGACGGGTGAAGGTATAAATCCCGGTATTTAAAAGGTGGTTTTCTACAGTCTGCTTTGAACTCCGTGGTCAGGCCGCCTCTTTGAAGACGTGACGTTCGAGGGGGCGGAGGTCACAGAAGAGTTTCGCTTGACAAGGAGAGGATCTTCAGGTCGGAGGAGAGCAGGAAAAAGAAAAAAAACCAAAATGTAAGTACAAAAAAATAATTAGGGGACCCATATTCAAGGGAGGGGGTGGCTGGGTTTTGGTAATACAAAATCAATATAAACAGGGGGGGTGTGTGGCTGGGGTGAATTAATGTTTGTGAATGAGTGTGTGTGTGATAGCATGGATGTGTAAGTGTAGGGGGGTAGCATGGCATAGGGGGACTGAAATCACATTCCTATCATGCCCAGGTTCCACCTTGTACTGGCTGCCTGGGCATGATAGGAGTGTAATTGCTGTTAGCAATTATATATAATATTGTTGTTGGTTGTTTTTTGTCCAATTTTGGTGTGTAACCATACTTTTATTACAAGTAGGTAACACTCCAAAATTGGACAGGAAAATTCAATAACTCCTATCATGCCTGTCAGCAATCACACTCC
>VKOC01009805.1:0-11124 GCA_009364415.1 Spea multiplicata | reverse complement strand
TTGATGGCTGCATTCACGTGCATGAGGATGACGCTGGCCCGTCATCACAAGTTTGACCCGACTCAAGAACATTTAATATTTGCAATTCCTCTGCAAGCCTGGAGAGTAAAATGTAGGATTTGACATCTGATGAAACATTTGTTTTCCTTTTTGACAGCTACAGCAGCAAAGTTGATTTGCTGAAGATTTTAGTTGCTGCTTCATACCAAGACATACCCTCTCTAGATGAGATAATACGACCAGCAGCCGTAATTAGATTAAGGAATCGTCTCTTAGAAGCAGAGTACTACAATTTAGCAATTGAGGTACGTAATACAAATACATTGACCTGCATGGCTGCAAGTTAACTTGAATGTTGAATCAATTGCAGTGTCCCTGATCAATCCATACATGTTCTGACATGGGCATAAGCGTGGAACATTTTTTTTTATATATACAGTGCCCTCCACCAATATTGGCACCCTTGGTAAATATGAGCAAAGAATGCTGTGAAAAACTGTCTTTATTGTGTAACCTTTTGAAAAAATACACAAAATACTCTTATGCTCCTATGGTTATCAAACAATTGCAAAAACAAAACAGGTTAATTCCTCCCCTCCGCAAAAACAAAAATTGTTAAATGTATGTGTGGCACAATTATTGGCACCCTTTTAGTCAATACTGTGTCTTCTCCTGTAATGCCTGTAATGAAACTGGAGAATGCATGGCAAGGGATCTGAGACCATTCTTCCATACAGAATCTCTTCAGAGCCTTCAAATTTTGAGGTCGACGCTAGTACGCCAACGTCTGCAATCCTCCAGCTGTGATCATTGGAGATGTTTGGCCACTCCAACCACAGTGTTCCTGGGTTGAGGAAATATAGACACACGTCCTCTTTCGGGTTGATTCATAACATTTGCAGTTGACTGAAACTTCCTAATTGCTGCTCAGATCTTGGAAATGGTCATTTCCAATGGTTTTGTTATTTTCTTATACCCACTTTCCATTTTGTGAAGCTCAACAACATTTTGTCGTACATAACAGCTATATTCCTTGGACTTACCCATTGTGATGAACGACTAAGGTTTGCCTAAAATTTAAACCCATGTGAAGCAGGAAGTCATAGTTGGTCAATATCCTGTTCCTAGTCATCCAAGTGTACTAAAAAATTTAAAATATCAGTGGGAATACATACAAATATATCTTTCTTATATGAATTCATGGGGGGGGGGGGGCCACACATTTTTAACAATTTACTTTTGGGGGATAAACCTGTGTTGTGTTTGCAATTGTTTTGATATCCATGAGAGCATAGTATTTTTTGAAGAAAAGATCAAAGGGTTAAACAGCCTTCTTTGCTCATATTTACCAAGGGTGCCAATATTAGTGGAGGGCACTGTAATATGACCTTTCTCTGTAGAACTTGGTTGGCTTGGTTGACCAAACAGAAAAGGAATGGAAAGGGTGTCATTGTGTACCAAAGATGTTTAATCCCAATGACCACTTTCCAATTAAATATATATATATATTATATATATATAATATTATTATAATATATATATAAATATATTATATAATATATTATATAATATATATATATAAATACTCCTTGGTTTTGTCTTGGATTCAGTATAGCCATTTGCCTATCCCATCCATGTATAAATTCTCCCAGAGTATTAACCTCTAACACTTCTATTGGGAGTCTGTTCCACTTCTCAGTAAAATTAAACCTTTCTTACATTATACCTAAGATTCTTCTCCACTAGTTTTAGCTTGTGACCCCATGGTGTAACATTTCTCATCTTGTGAAATAAAATGGCCTCCGTTCATGCATTTAAATGTTTCTATCACTGCCTCTCTCTATTTTATCCTCTTAAGCTATACAAATTAGTCTTTGCTAATTACTCTAAAATTTAGTAACACACACACACAGGACTCAATGAACATCATCCCAAATCATATTAGGTCCCAGTTCCAACTCTTGAGTTTTCTTTATAATATGGAATTTGCCCAGATTTTGATCGAAAGCAATTCAGCATGATTTGTATATAATATTCTTGTTAGAAGAAAAAGCTCATAAAACGGATATACACATGAAGCCGAGAATTATGTTTTAGATTCATTTTTGTTCAGTTCAGTTACTTCCCTCTTCGTGTCTAGGTGTCTACCAAAACAGGACTTGATCCTGCTGGAGTTTGGCATGCATGGGGCATGGCTTGCCTGAAATCCGATAATTTGGCTGGTGCGAGGGAAAAATTCAGCAGGTGTATGAAACCACCTTTGGATCCAAATCAAAAGAGTATGGGATCAAAGCTGTTGGAAGATGTAGTTCAGTATTTGGAGTCTGTAGCTAAACCAATTCTTTTGGTGGTAAGCATTCTTGTTGTTTTCCCTAAGGTACCAGGATTCCACAAATCTAACATTTTACCCCAGTGTTTTGTTTTTTAAAACGGCCTTTTTTATTTGGTTGGTTTATACAGTGCCATTATTGTTTAACCCTTGACTGCACATGCCTGCTTAGGCAGCCAGGGTGTAACATGCTTTTCAGGATACAGAGTTGGCACTTTCACAGTTGGTTCATTAGCTAAATCAAAATGCATGTATTAGAATCTGTAATACAAGAAGAATGAGGCAGAAGAGGGGAGGAGAGTTTATAGATCCTTCTTGCTCCATGTTGAGGTTATCACCCTGAGGAATCTCAACTTATGTGCAAGAGGGTTCTGCACAAAACTAGTTGAAAAACAATCTACCTTTCTATTAATGTCTTCTTTAACAATTAACCCTTACACAGATATGCCTTACCCTTTTGTGTCACAATTCTCTTCCAGTGACTACTATCATATTCCGTAGGGTTGTGCAGTGAGACATTTTCAAAGTTCATCACGCTAATTATTCTGAATGTTTTTTTTTGCTTGTTAATGATATTCTATCTTTTGTGTGTTTAGAAAGATGATGATTATTTTGCTACACTGAAAGAACTTGAAGTCACGCTGAAAGCTCGTTGCATATGGTATGAAATGATGCCGGAAGGAAAGGTTCAAAATAATACCTATTATCAGGAGTGCTTGCACTACTTACATACCTATGGCACACACCTTGAGATCATACAGTTCTACATACGCCATGAGCTCATGCGTGAAGCTTTGCTGCATTTATTAAATAAGGTAATTAAGACATCAAGAACACATCCTCCACAAATATTGGCACCCTTGGTAAATATGAGCAAAGAAGGCTGTAAAAAAAAAAAAAAAAAGTGTATTGTTTTAACTGAGCTTTTCTTCAAATGAATATATTCTGCTGTCATGGATATTAATCAATTAAAAAAACAACACAGGTTTATCCACAAAAATAAAAATATTTATTTGTGCCACAGTTATTGGCACCCCTACAAATTCATATTAGAAAAATACAGTTGAAGTATAGTCCCATTGATATTTTACATTTTTAGTACACCAGGGTGACTAGGAACAGGAAATTGTTTAACCATGACTTTTTGTTTCACATGGGCATACATTTATCACAATGGGTAAGACCAAGGATTATAGGCATGTTGAGCTTCACAAAATGGGGAGCTGCTGCAGGAAAATAGTAAAAGCATTGGAAGTGCCCGTTTCCACCATGGAGGAAATAAATGTAAATATTACAAATCAACCTGGAAGAGGACATGTGTCTATATTGTTTCAACGTCCTGTGAAGAGAATGGTTTGAGTAGCCAAAAAATCTACAAGGATCACAGCTAGAGAATTGCAGAAGTTATTTGCGTCTTTAGGGCAGAAAGTCTCAAACTTCATTCAACTTCACCTATGTCAGAACAAATTGCTTGGAAGGGATTCTAGAAAAAAGTCTCTACTTTCATCCAAAATCAAATTCAAATTGGGTTGGGTTCTATGGTTAGATGAAATGAAAATTGATCTTTTTGGCAATCCACACGAGAGGTTAATTTTGGGTTTTGGGCTGTTTTTCTGCCAGACAACCCGGACATTTTGTTAGGGTCCATGATGCCATGTATTCTATCAAATATGAACAGCTATTAAATGAACACCTTACTGCCTTGGCCAAAAGCTTAAAATTGGCTGTGGTTGGATCTTCCGATAGGACAGTGATCCAAAATATACATCAAGACAAAACTGGTTTACTGACCACAAAATCAATGGCCTTCCACCAGTGCCAACCTTGAAAGTTGAAGGATCTGGAGAGATTCTGCTTGGAGGAATGGTCTCTTATCCCTTGCAATGTATTTTCCAACCTTATCATATGTTACAGAAGACGACGCAGATCTGTTATCTTGGCAACGGCAGGTAGTACAAATGATTGACTAAAGGGATGCCAATAATTGTGGCACAACAATGTTTTTAACAATATATTAATTTTGGATGAACCTTTGTTGTTTGCACAATAGACACATTTTCACCGCCTTCTGTGCTCATATTTACCAAGGGTGCCAATATTTGTGGAGGGCACTGTATTTATATGTAACAGAAATTAAACCTTTATAACTAATAATATGGACGTTACTGAACCAAACGGCAGCTATAGTCACACTCCCAGTACGGATAATTTATATAGTGATCCAGCGCTAAAGTATACAAATATATATAGCTCCAAAAAAGATGTAAATACTACTCAAAAGAATAAGTGGATGCTGCGAGCACTAGAGGTATACCCCCTATACCCCAAAGATAAATAAATAAATATATAAAGTGTCGCGCAAAGCAAAAAAAAATAAAAAAAAAAAAAAATGCACAATTTAAAGATATAAAATTCACCAAAATTGTGACGCACACAGTGTATAATCCACCAGAAATATAATTGAAAACAATACTTATATCCTCAATTAAGTGGAATTGGCGTCCAACCGTTTTCAAATGGAGGCTTGTTGACATATGAAAATCAAAAACAAATAATAATCATAGTGCTTTCTATATTATACCAGTGAAAGACTTCCCCCCCAGGATAATATTGCACTCACGTAAGGTTGAGCAAAACAGCTTGCTCAAACTAGACAAGCGTTGTGGGATTTCTCTCCCAAGTTGTATCTCCTCCGTTGTTTACGCTTGAACTGTTTTCTGATCCATACAAATAGCGAAATGCAGATGGGGAGACAGGATATGTATTACAAAAAGATTTATTTGCAGCAATAAAGTGCAATGTGCTCTTGAATTAAAGTCTCAAAGTATCAGAGTCCTCTTTGTAGCTCCAACCGGCGAGAAACAGCTCCCGGGTATAACGTCAAACAACTAAACGCGTTTCGCCCTATCAGCAGGCTTCTTCAGTAGTGTGATGTTGCTCCAACTCCACCTCCCTTAAATAACTGATTCCATTCAAATTGTGTCCATTCCTGCAGCTCGTTAGGATGTATCACAGGTGTAGCCAAGTCCATATCACAGACTCTTAAGTGAAACAACAATTAGAATGTAGTTTGTTCCAAAAAAGACACGGGAATCCGATATCAAGTACATCATATATAATATAAATATTAAAAATAATCATATTAATTCATATATAATGATTTTAGAAGACTGATTTTAAAAGAGTTTGAATAAAATGTGTTCAAAGAGCATAGAGTTAAATCTAAAGTGCATATTAAATACTGTCATACAGATAACAATTGTATAGCAGAGTATTTCAGATTAATTTAAAGTATTATAAATATTTTAAAGAATTTTAAACAATCTTAAAATGCACAAATAGATACCCATCATTATTGCCACCAATAAAAATATATAGTACAGTACGCATAATGACCTAATTGACTCCAACGAGGTCTTAAGTCATGAATCTGTCATTTGGGAAAGGGACAAAACTGTCGTTTTCATTGAAACATGGTTACTTTTGAGAAAGGAAAGTGAAACAAACAAGATTTGATTTCAGGTGATGTATTGAAATGCTTCTACCCCCCTCCACTTCACCCAAGTTACCCTTTGACTGTCCTGTTAGACTGTATGAGATCATTTTCTATAATCAATATTTCTCGCATAGGAGTGTCCTGGTGATATTTTCATTGAAGGGATTTTTGTACCAAGCTATGAAAGTGGCAAGTTACATACACTGGAAAACATGTTGGAATCAATAGATCCCAGTCTACACAGTTGGAGCTCCTACCTCATCGATGTGTGTAAATACCTCCAGCAGAAGAACTTTTATAATATACTTTATGAAATTCAGCAGTTTATGAAGGTACCATTAAAAATCTGTTATTGTCTTTGAGATATGTTTAACTTATATAATAATGTGATGTCCACCTGTAGATATGATATATGTCGTGATATGAGGGACACATTTAATCTATGCACTAGGCTAGCCAAATTGTCGTGGTGGTGGTGGTGGGGATACAATCTATATGTTTACAAGGGGTTGGAACTTATCTGTTTCACTGATTCTCCCTTTATTTTTTTTGTGCAGAAGCACCTCATGGTACCATTGAGCTTACCGTTGTTTACCTGTATATGCGAACCCAAGTTATTCAGTCATGTATTTTCTGTAATCATCCATTTCAAAAACTATCTTAAATACTCTTTCAGGACCACGTGCGTGCTGCCATGACCTGCATACGGTTTTTCTCTCACAAAGCTAAAAACTATGGAGACCTTGGTAATAATCAAAAATGGCTTATTAAGTCAAAGGATCATCTCAAAATGTACCTACAAGAACTGTCACGAAGTGGCAGGAAAAAATCTTTCGACGCTTTTTAGAAAAAAATGTCCCCATCTGATAGTTTCCAGGTACTGTACGTCGGGGGGGGACGACTCAGCTTAAGTTCAGAAATGTTATACCCATTCACATTTATGGTTGATTAAGACTGGAATCAGTTTAAATGTAATAAAATAACTTGGATTGTTTAATATCTGCAGACAGTATGGTTCTGTGTGCTCATAGGTTAGAAATGAGGAATCACTCCTTTGTTTTTTTTCAGCGTTCTTAGTGTGCTAGATCATGCAGCTTAATCCAGGGCACTGTTTTCTTCCCCATAAAGTGCAATCTAATAAAAAAAAAACAAAAAAAACACAGAACCTGAATACAACAGTTGTATCCCAGGTATAGCAATTCTTGTGAAGATATCTTCAAAATAAAACAGAAAACAAGAGAAATAGTACAATACAATCCACTTGAAGCTACCCCTCCCCAATAATGGTTGCACTCACAAAGGAGAGAATAGTGTAGACTTCTCCAAGGTATATATAACCAGGACCTCCAAGTATAAGGTAACCCTTCCAATATAAATTCAAAGGCTTCCTTTTATTTTGGTCAGGATCATATATTTATATAAAGCTTGGACATTTTTTAAGTAAAAGCTGTTTATAAGGCTGGTATTTTACTGTTAAATAAAACTTCAAAAATTGTCCTTCCTCTGCTGTCTAAAAACTGTCCTCTTGTCGAAGAACATGCCTACAGGTTAAGACTTCACAACTCCTTTTTTTTAACTACATACAGATAAACACTATATTTGTTTTAATATAGACACATCAACACAGTAGAGCTACAGATGGAGATCACAAAATTTCTGCAGAGATGCCAAAGTTTGGCAACTACCCAAGTTTCTAACAAGTCACCTCCAACACTTTTTGGTCACAGCTCTATGATGATAGATGTAGCCTGTATGGTAAGCTTTATAATCTTCCTATTTCACTGTATATTGCAAGATGATGAGTTTATTATTATCATAAGGTTTAAATTGACAATAGGCTGCATCTAACGATTACTTGGCCAATTATTTTTTCGATTAATCGGACAAACGTTTAATACAAACTATGAGAAAATGCATTTATTGCTTTTATTTCCTTTTATTTACCAACCTGCACATCTGCCCCAGGCTTGCCACTCTGCCCCTCAGATATGCCTTATACCTTCCTATATGCCACTCTGCCCTCCCTGGTATCCAGTGGGGGCAGCCGGCCAACGTCTGCGCGATGTATTACATGTGACTAAATCACACACCTTACCACTTGAGAAAAAAGGTTTCAAATGTGTTTGCTCCTGCCATACCAAATACCATCTTAATGTTTTTTTAGGTCATTGTAGCAGGTAAAAATGTTGAAGAAGGCTTTGGAATAGCATTTAGAGTAATTCAGGTAAATAATAATTTGTATTCTTGTACAGACACTCTCTAGCCATGTCCCCCCAAAATAGAATGGCTTCCAAGCCGGGACCCAAATATTTTTGTAATATTTTCAGTATACGTGTTGGTTTACATACATAGACATACTGGCTGCTTTTTTACAAGTAGAAACCCACATGCTCTTATCTTCAGTATCCATTCTTCCTCCTTTAGTCCTTTAGTCCTTGAGATTCTGTAACTATTGGATGTAGCATTTTGCCTTTTGCTATATTTGTTTTATCTGCTTACTCCTTAACCACCGCATGCCTTTTCTTTTGTACATATAACACAAATTCCTGTGTGTGCATTTTCAATTATTCAGGATTTCCAACTGGATGCAGCAAAGGTTTACAGCAAAGTGTGTAATCAGCTGGTACAGAGAGAGCTTTTTTCCGAGATCCTGCAGCTTGTTAAATGTGTGAGCGAATCTGGTGTTGCGACAGAAAATGACTGCGATCAGATTTTGCTGCAGTGCATAGAAGGAATGGTGGCCATGCCCTCAGATGTAAGATTGTTGTGTGTTTATGTATAATACAATCTAACACTTCCTTACCTCATTCTGTCAGACTCTACTTACTCTAAACTTAAAAGCTCTCTAAAACCCGACTTGTTCAGATGATTATAGATCTGTCCTCCAACTGCCCGAATTCTCTTTGAGATATCAATGCCCCTGACTTTTTCACATTACATTCCCTACAATAAAATAATCCTTGCCTAAGCGTTTTTTTCCATTGTTTCATTCCCCTTCATTCTTCCTTTGTATGTCTTAATGTGTTAATGATATTCATAATGTGTTAATGATATTCATATATACTGTCAGTATTCATTGTTCTTGTTAATTTTTTAATCTCCCTGTTTTTAATAGTGCTACAGAGTCTGATGGTGCGCTATAAATACACTATATATGGGTAAAAGTATTGGGACACCTGACCATTAAACCAATAGGGATTTTTATATCATTGCATTTTAAAGATATTTATATGTAGTTGGTCCCCCCTTTACAGCTGTAACAGCTTCCACTTTTCTGGGAAGGCTTTCCACAAGATATTGGAGCGTTTCTGTAGAAATGTTTGATTTGAGGTCAGGGCTCTGTATGGGTCAGTCAAGTCCTTCCACACCAAACGTATCCAGCCAGGTCTTTATGAACCTTGCTTTAAAGCGTTAAGAATTCCCTTCAATGTAAGTAAGGGGCCTTACTCAAACACTGAAAAACAGCACCATACCATTATCCCTCTTCCACCAAACTTTACTGTTGTTACAATGCAGTCAGGCTCGTAACGTTCCCCTGGCTATTCTCCGCCAGACAGAGAAGCGTCACTTGTCACTGGTGATGTGAGGCTTCCATGCGGCTGTTCAGCCATGAAAACCCATTGAATGAAACTCCTGCTGCACAGTTTTTGTGCTGATGGTAATGCCAGCAGAAGTTTGGGACTCTTCAGCTATGGAATCAGCAGAGCATTGGTGACTTTTTCGCATCATGCGTCTCAGCACTTGGTGACCCCGCTCTGTGACTACATGGTCTTCCACTTCATGGCCCGGTTGCTGCTGTTCTAAACACCTACACTTTCCAGTAATACCACTTGCAGTTGACCGTGGAATATCTAGTAGGGGTGAAATCTCAGGAACTGGCTTATTGTAAAGGTGGCATCCTATTAAAATACCACGCTTAAATTTACTGAGCTCTTCAGAACAACCCATTTTTCACAAATGTTTGTAAATGCAGACTTCATGGCTTGATTTTATACACCTGTAGTAATGGGTCTGATTAAAACACCTGAATTCAATACTTAAGAAGTGTGTCACAATTTTGTTGTGTATAAATATTTTTAGAATTTGGAGATATTAACAGACCCAATCTGTTGTACATAAAATAAAAATCAAAATTTCACAGGCATAAAACTCAATCATGTGTAAAGTAGCGCTTCTCTAAAATCTTAACGTTTTATTGTTTCTTAAAAAGTTAGTGACTTGTTTTGCTTGTATTATAGGAATGGGAAAAGCTGATTCAAGGAATGAGAAGTGATGAAAATAAGGTACATTTTTAAACAGCTGGTAATTAAAGGAAAAGTTATGTCATTTTTTTTAAAATAATTGCACCGGCAGACTGCACTCTACAGACTAATCTATTAACATGTAGTATCTCAGATACTTTCATAAATTCAAAGTCAACTTTGACTTAAATACTGATTCAAATTATAATGTGCAATTGCTGATTTCTATTAAAAAAAAATAAAAAGGGGTTTTGAAAAACGGCTACTTGTATTTATTGCCCCACATAATGTGCAGGAAAACTGGCCACAAAAAAACAAAACATTGAGTATTTCTAAACTCAGAAAATAGTAGAATCTATTAGTAGTTTTTTCATTAGCTTTTTCAGATTGAGTAAAAGATTTTTTTTTTAAATGAGAAAAAGTATTTTTTAACAAAAAAAAAAACCACATTTTACTTTTTTATAGGTAAATTAGATCACATTGGTAAAAAAATGGTATCTAAAGAAAGCCATTTGTCTTGAAAAAAAACAAATATATGATCTGTGTGGGAGAACGAAATGAGAGAGAAGAAAATTACAGCTAAACAGCAATACTGAAAAATGAGTCTCTGTCCCAAAATGTACTATGAGTAAGAATCTTGTTGTTAAGGGGATAATTGTATTCTGTGAAAATGTGAAAAAAATAGACTTTCAGCAATGTGCTTTATTTGGATTGTGCGAAAAAAGTTACTGTACAAATAAAAACAAATAGGCATTGATATTTTTGCATCTTCATTGAAAACTGGTTTAAAGATTCAGAAAGCAGTTTTTGTTAATGGAACATTTTCCAACTGCATCAAACTTCAAGTGGTAGATGAAATTTAATGCTGCCAAATGCAAAGTTATGCATTTTGTGAAAATAGAGAAATGTGTAAATTTTACTTCAAATGGGGTTGTGTTAAAGAACCCATTGAATGAAAAGGGCTTTAGAATAGTTGTAGATAATAAGAATAATATTGTGGTGTTAGTTAAGCTTTGTGTATGGATTAAATGTTTTTTTCTGTCCCAGATTAAGGCTTT
>VKOC01009804.1:0-12217 GCA_009364415.1 Spea multiplicata | reverse complement strand
AACAAATATTTACTCTTCATGAATCGCTCTTACAAATGTAAATCCCAGCTGAGATATGACAGTTATTTATGTCTTTAGGACATATTTGTTAATGCCTGGATCAACCTACTTTTGCAACTTGTGGGCAAGTTTATGCAAAGCTGTGCCTGTAGACTGCTAATAAAAGGTGCTTATAAGGTAAATTAGAACTATGAGGTTAAAGGGGTTTTTTTTCTGTTATGCATTTATGATTTTATATTTAGTTTTCAAATGCTAAACTGAATGATGCTGAACACTAAAAGATAAAGGTTTTAGGCATAGAAAGTGCATTAACCCCTTCCGGACCGGCGTTGGCAAACTGCGTCTTCCCTTGAGGACCGCAGTTTTTTTGTAAATATTTTAATTCCGTGCTCGTGATTCGCTGCAAAGCGATCACGTGCACGGAATTGAGGGGGAGTGGCTGCTCGCGATCCCAGCATTCAAAGCGACGCTGGATTGCGTATCATCGATGACGTACCTGGTACGTCCCGGTCTTGAAGGGGTTAAGGCAGCCTAACTTTATTCTTAGGTCTTTTAACGAGAGAGTAGGTGATCAGGCTTTCACTATGTAGGACTATGTTCACCTGGCATAGCATGCTGTACCTCGCACTGTGCATCCTTAAAAAGGTGGAGTGCCGGTATATGATGATACCTCCTGGGGTCAGCAGTAATGGTGAAACAAATTCATCAATTGAGCCAGGTCTCTCAATGGGCTGGCTGGGGAGGTTAGTGACTTTTTGCCAGGGGCCCCAGCGTCGGGTCAGATCAGGCTTTGAAGTCAGGTGGAGGAAAATGGGTATTACTTTGTCAAGTTGCAGGCAGCTGTCTGCTTTAGCCATTGGCTTTCTCTTTGGTGCCATCTGTAGGCACAACTGGAAAATAAAACCAGGCTCATAGCAACAGGTTATGTAGAGCAGGCCAGTACGGAGGTACTAAGAAATAATCCAAAAAGAGAAGTCAAAATCCATGCCAAAATCCCGTTGATCCAACTCAATCCCAGTAAAAAAGGGTAAACTAGGCTCAACGTCGGAGTACAAGCAAGGGTCTAACAGGGCCACGAACACAATGCTAGGTGCATGCCCAGGTATCTATAAACCCTTTCCTGCCATAACGAGCCACAGGTGAGACGGAAGTAGCCAGGTATCATATGTCCATTGGGGAGGTAGACACCAGCAACCCAAAAGCCACCTGGTGGCATAATGGTTAGGCGGATTTACAGGTTTAAACCCCAATGGCTCCTGTACCGGTCTCCATAGTATATGGTGTCGACATGGTATGTTGGAGTGACAGCTGAAGATGCATGAACAATCCTGATAATCTTAACCTACAATCGACATACTTTATATATATATATATATATATATATATATATAATATAGTATATAATATATTAATTTATATATATATATACGCTTTCAGATAAAGATGATGCGTCTCTCTACTTATGTAATGTGGCAAATTCATAAAATGGATAGTTGATGATAATCAATCCCCAGAAAAATTAGCGTGATTGCTTGTATCATGATGAAGAAGATATCGTACTTGTAAAAGCATGCAAAATCTGATATTTTAAATTGTTGGAATCATGTTCTTGTTAATGAAAGTCAAATTGAAACCTAATAATCGTTTGATAAGGAAATGTGTAAAAAGCGAAGCAATATAAAAAACTTTATAAATGTGAATACCGTAAAAAAAAAAAAAAAAAAACAGAAAAATGTCAATCTCTATTCAAGTAAATAAATGCAATATGTGCACGTTTGCGTTTCTGATAGTAAAAGAATTGACCATCTCTGCCCCTTTAAGTAAGGACCATCAGATTGATGATCAATCAGGGGCCGGAATGGGCCTCACCTTATATAGCAAAAGCTTGTGTACGTTAACGTATTTTACTGTAAAATCAAATATCTACAAAACGGTTACATTAATTGCTAAACAATAGCATAAGCTATATAAGAAATAAATGCAAATGAAACCTAGGCTTGAACCGAAGTACAATTTTAAGCAAATTGCCTGCACGGAATTAATAGCAATTACCGTCACTCGCACCACATTATTGGGGTCACCATAAAGTGCCCAATCCAAAGGTTATAATAGTGGATGAATTTTGTTAATCTGATTTGCCTAAATTAATTAGAATGTTTGATTAATTGTTGTATGAAGTATTATTTATTACCATTTTTTCTGTGTGCAATACACAAATTCCCTGGTCCCCTGACTATGCTGTATTATAAGATTTATATTTTTTGATAAATATATTTTTAGTTTTTTTCTTCTCTAAATACAAGAAGAGTTCATATGCATTGTTGCCTAATCTAAGTGGAGGAGAGTAGGTTCTACAGAAAATATGTAAAGTTGGTGTCAGGGCCCGGGTAATCAGGTTTGGCAGGAGCCTTATTGCAGGGGATACCTTGGGTTCTGTCTGCACACGGCGATGCATGGTAACCAAAGGATAAGACAGACAGGCACAAAGGAATACACCACAGGCAGAATTCCAGGCAATGCTATGTATTGTATATTATGGCAGGACAAGCAAATACAGGTTAAACAGTCTCTTAGCAAGAAAACGGGTGTATGGCAGGAAGCCCTCTGGACAGGGCACACGGTAGGAAGCCCACGTGACAGGGCACAAGGTAGGAAGCCCGTGTGGCAGGGCTGAAGGCAGGAACAATTCAGGGTCAGGTATAAGTCAGGATCAGGTATAAGGCCAGAGCAAAATGGTCCTATAACTTCAATGCAAAGGCCCCTAACAGACAGGGGAGTGTTCATATTTAGGTGGTCATTATGGCTTCAGGGGAGGGAGGCAGGGTAATAAAACTTGTTGGATAGGTCAGGTGTTGTAATGGCACAGATATAGGTATGACCAAACACAGCTGAACATAATTACACAGAACATGGATTATATACATACCCAGACAATACAGACATGGTACAGGATGCCACAAAGGACAGGGAACAAGGTAAGGAACACAGGGGCTGTGAGGAGCTGAGATCCTCATATGTATAAGAGAATGAGGGCAAAGGTATATAAAATACAGACACAAATAAACAAGACAGCAAGCTGCGGAGAGAAGTTAAACTTCAAGCAGACCAATTAAAGGGGCGGCCACGCCTGGCAGTTTCCAGGGCTGGGGTTGAATCCTGACAGTTAGATTTATTATATTTTGCATGTATTTTCTTAATTCTATGTGAATTAGGGATGCTAAAAGCTTTAAAATGTGACAATTACCTTGAAAATCGTTTCTCTTTCCATTTATTGGCCTTTAAGCCTTCAGCGTCATAGCTTTACTGGCTCACCTATTCAAGACATTCAAAATGATGTGCCTACATAGCATAAATATGCAGAGGAGTTTATTCACTTAAGATTTCAATATCTTTCAGTATTAACAAAGAAAAAACCCCAGTAAGCTTTTTCTGCAAGAAGGTTTGACTTTATAACACATTTGCCAATTGACTAGGAAAATATATGATTTTACTCGTAATATGTTGGTAGGTAAAAACTACAAACATAGCCACGAGTTAGGCAGCATGCGCATCCACAATCCTCTCTACTATGTCACAGAATGATGTATGCATAATTACACGTACAGTATGTAGTTGGATGTAATAGTATCTTAACTCCTTAAGAACCAGGGGTTTTTGTATCGCTACAGGACCAGAACAGTTTTCATGTCTCACCTGTGATGCCCCACACAAATTATATAGTTTTATTCAGCACAGGCAGGCATTTCTTGACACCCCCCCCACACACACACACACATTTTCACACTTTCACAAGTATAAAACTATAAGTTGCTATAAGTGAAAAAGACACTCCAGGGTCATTTTCTCTCCAATCTCTTCCAAACTTTGTGATGACTTATTTTTGTGTGTTTATCACACAAATATTGCATGTTGCTTTTTAATTCTTGTCCAAGAAATAAGTGACTGCAGAAAAAAATATATTTTATATAATGCAGTCAGATTAGCTGCCCCCTCAGCATTTTTTTACACCCTTTTAGGTCTTTTTTTCCCATGGATCAATGGTGACCTAACCTGCACAGCAATCGGCAGGTTCCCCTCTATAGCAATTATGGGACTCTATGGGGAGTCATCTGATTGCTGTTTGCAGCCCTACGACAGCTCTGACATCACAGGATTCCCTGGCGATGTCACTGATGACGTGGCTGGACGGAAATGTCTGGACAGTAGTTCAGGCAGTTGAGTCCCTGTACAATGTAACGGTGTTGAATTCGAAAGTTGTCACATTCGATCTGACAGCTCGATCTGACCCCGACCGTCACAGGGGAGACCACCCTCCACTAGCAAATTTTGTCATAGCCCTGTTCAGCTTGCCCTGTACTATTTCTAATGCTCTAAACCATAAACAATTCTATTATTTAGTTAACATCCTTCTTACAATAAATTAGGTCTAATATAATGTTAAACTCATCAGTCTCCCAATGTGACAATATTTTAGTAACTGATTGATCCAAGTCCAATCAAGCCACACCAATCCTTTATGAATGTGTTGGGTCTTTCTCCTGACCTAAGCCCAACATTTTTAAAACTGGAATCTAGTCAAATGCAGACATTTTTACCTGAAGTTACCTGAAAATGCTGGCAAATTTAATTAAATGCTTCACCTAAAAAAAGTGAGGAGCCCTGATCCCTACACTGCTCTAGCCAGCACACTTTCTTCTTTTTTATCAGCCTTAGACACTTCCTTAACCGAGTAAAGAACCATTATAAGTGATATCTTCAAACTGCAAATTAGAAAGAATGCCAGAAAGAATGCGGAAATAAAGACGATACAAAAATGTTGTGTTTCCAAGTCATTCCAACGGAGAATACTTAAAACAACAACCATGTAATGCAAGAAACCGGCCCCTGACATTCACTACCTTCCTACTATTGTCATAACCTTTCAAAACCTGCGATATGATGAAACGCCTTAAAGACAGGTTTCCTAGCAGCCAAAATGCAATGTTTAGCAAACATGTATCTATATAACCCCAGAAATAATGTTTATATATGAGGTGAAATATAAAAGCCAAATCACCTTCAATACAATCAGAAAATCAGACCATTTCTTCCACCCTTTTGAAAAAGCTTCAAATAGGGAATTACAGTCCACTTACCTGGACAAAGTTAAATCATATATGGTCTATGATACTGTTATACCTTCTTTCAAAACACTTAAAAAGCTTAAATGTAATATGTGACATGGAATCGGGTATTAAACTGATCTTTCCAGTAATGTTACTAGCCGTATTCTTAATACTGGGAAAATTATTTGCGTGTAATGTGTAAAACCCATATTCTAACATTTCAATTTAATCGTCCTAGCCCGCAGTTTGCCAAAATTCCCGCTGCAATAGCAACTGTAAAAGTTTGTAATAGAATCATATTTTTAGTCCATGCCACCTTTATCAAGCGTGTGGCCATTAAGCTACTGCCTACTTTCTTTGCCAGTAACGGCCAAAGCCATATGAAGCGGCTGTATTCATGACAAGCTCCAAAGAATAATTATGAATCATACATCATGAAAATCAAAAACACTACTTTAACTAGATTAGATACTCTGACCCAATGACTTATGTCCTTTTTTGCCAGCTATAGTTTTAGCAATGTACCTACAAAAAAAAACTGCCTGCAGACATAACTCTGGATGCAACATTTAACAAACCTATTAATGATTGACATTTTTGGAAGAATTTAAAACCTCCCAGAAAACACATCTCATTTTATTTTTCCCCCTGGATAACACGCTATCTGTATTAATTATGGCATTGACCAAGGGGATAAATAAGTGCTCAGTGCAAAGACCATTGAATAAAAAAACCTCCACTAATAAACTATAGAATCTCACCATGAAACCTGTTTAACTGACCATTCCAAAAAAGGGGAAGAGGCTTCAAAATAAAAACACGTGGCCGAGGAAGCCATTGGCATACATTTGTCAAAATAAAATAAGCCTTCAAGCTTGAAACCTAAGGACTTCCTAAAAGGGAAGCAGACTTGACAGCCTTACTGCGCTGTTTTGATTCTGCTTCTTTCCAGCCTGTAGCTAGGTCATTTCCGAAAACTGCAATTTGTACACGTGTGCCTAATTTGCAGGAGTTTGACCATTTACACTGTGCATTATTAAAAGCCCACAAATACCCTTTTGACATACTTGTTGGGCCAAAATGTTCAGCTATCATAAAGCTATCATAATTAAACTAAAGCTAATTCGTTCCTCCATGCTTCTAAGCGCTGAAACACTACGTTAACCTAGTGGCATGCTAAGCAATATATGGCTGTGTAGTGTCCCCAATGGTTATGCCTTAGAGGGGGTTTTAGAAAGGTATCTGCTGAGTATGTGCTGAATTCTTCTTTTGATTTAAGAGCTGAAACAATCTAGAACTTATCAGGATGATTATTGCAATAAACACTACCAAAATATACAACATGTTTGTAACCAATAAATTATTTTACTTAAACAGTCACTCCAGCCAGTACATGCTGGAATCTGGGTATGGTAGGAGTGTGCTTGCTGTTAACGATCATATATATATATATATATAAATATATATATATAATAAATTGTTATTGGGTTTTTTTTTTTTTGGTGTGTTACTTTTAATAAAACTATAAAAGTGTGTTGCTGTTTTTTTAAAGGAGGGGGGGTAATTTTTGGTTTTCGGCCAGGTGAATCCTGAATTTTCGGTTTCGGTCCAGAATTTTTATTTTGCTCCATCCCTACTATCTACTACTGACCCACACAAGAATATCCATGATGCACGGCCGATCTCTGTAAAATCACAGACCTGACATGAGGAATCACAAGTTATTTCCATTTTCATAGTCCGCTTCTCCCCAGAATCAGATCTCCTGGAGTGCTTCCTCCTGATTGGAGGAATGGGGGCGAGTCTGCCCCTGTAGGGCGTAACCATGGCAGGTGACGCGCAATGGCTCCTCACTTTTGGAGAAGTACTTCAAGAAGCCAGAGTAATGAAGAAGGATTTGCAGAGAAAGTGGGGCGCTTTCTCCACAAATCTGCCCGCAATATTCCTTCAGATTAAAATTTGCGCAAATTCAAACGCTCAGGTCTAACTTGGACTATAAAATACAAAATACATTTGTAACAATTTTAAACTAAGGGAATATTCTCCTGCTTATTAACCAACACAATTTAAAACTACATATAATCAGGTAACTGTGTCTTCATCGGTTTTTGACGCATTACATTTGTGACGTCTTTCCGGCAGAACCCCTGGCAATCTCCCTAAAGCCCATTTTACCAGCACGCGACCTCGGGGCAATAATATTATGACGTTTATCTGTTCAGCTCTCCCCTTTGAGTCTTATTACAGCAATTACAATGCATATTTTATCCATTCCGAAGATGTGGAGGTTTTAATAACTACGAGGCATTGTTCAATAATAAATTCCTTCTTTGACACGCACGTGGAAATGTGTCATTGTTCCAGTCACGAAAAGCCTCTGCTGCGTGACGTCATATACATGCGCCGGGAGCCCTACACATGGGTACTAGTCTGGGATGATCAGATTGCTACAAGGAGGACGACGTTTTTTGGTCTCCTTTGAAGTGAGATCTGTGTCTGCAGCCATGTCGGAACTTTCTGGTAACAGTAACGCGCCTAAAGATGAGACTAATGTGGGCATAGGTAAGAGGAAAAGAAAGCACCGCGGTTTAGATGCCGGCGATCGTTATGTGCCGCCGCCGGTGAAGCGGAAGCCCGGGATTAGCTTCGGAGAGGAACATTTTCGTGAGACCGAGTCCTACCTGGAGAATGGGCTGCGCAAAGTCCGTCCTTATTACTTCGATTTTGAGACGTACTGTAAAGGCCGCTGGGTGGGGAAGACTTTGTTGGAGGTATTCGGTGCAGAGTTCAGAGCCGAGCCTTTGGAATATTACCGACAGGCGGCCCAAGCCGGCAGACTGAGGCTTAACGAAGAGATCGTCCGGGATTTAAACGTCGTACTGAAGGTAAACATTTGGTGCGGCCTTCGGTGCATTGTAGTACTATTCTCTATTACTTTACAAGTAGCCTTATATTAGGGTTTTATATGTTTCTAGTGTTTCTCTGACATCAGAAAAGCAAGGACACGATCTGTGTTCCATACCAATGGTGTTTAAAAGGGGGGGGTTAGATCACCCTTCACCCCCAGTTAACCAGTTGAAAGCCACGATGACCCTCCTAATTCACCTTGTGGGGTAAAAGGGCTTGTGGTTCTACTTACGTCTTGAACTAAGATAACAGTACCAGCTATGTCCCATCTGTGTGTGATAATACATATCAATTATTAAAATCCTAAAAAACTGCCACAATATTAAAGTATAAAGAACCCTTATATATTATGTCTGTACGTAGCGTTTGGTATCCGTTCAATTAAAGGGGCGCTCTCGCCATCATATGCACTTTGTGTCCTTTTTGCAAATGCCTTGGGAGATTCTGCAGAATCCTCCATGCACGTCCTCTCTCTTTACGCACTGACTCTCTCCTTAAGAAAAGAATAGTTAATCATAATGCAGATTATTCTTCAGATTGCTTCATTTATGCCCAAACAAACAACAAACAAATCATTCATATCTAATAAATCTTGCCAAATAATCCGTATATACCTAGCTGTTTTGATTTATGTTTGTGCTTGTGATCTAAAGACAACATTTAAATTCCGACATATTACTATTCATTATAAAATGATGTTGTTTTTTTTTTTTTTTTTTTTTGTTTCAGAATAATGATTTTCTAAGAAACACGGTGCATCGTCATGAGCCGCCTGTAACAGCTCAGCCTCTGCGTATTCTAGCGGAAAGCGATGAGATAGTGGTGGTAGATAAGCCTTCATCTTTGCCTGTTCATCCTTGTGGCCGCTTCCGCCACAACACTGTTATTTTTATCTTGGGCAAAGAGCACAATCTTAAGGAGCTCCATACCATCCATCGTCTGGATCGCATGACTTCTGGTGTGCTCATGTTTGCAAAAACCTTAGACGTGTCCAAGAAACTTGATGAGCAAGTACGAGAACGGCAGGTGAGGCACAAAACGTGGCTACAGAGCGTACGTTCAGAAAAATTGCATGAGTATCACTCATGAATTGCATTGCAGAATAGTGAGTTTAGTCAAATCAGTGTTATTAGGAAAACCACCATCTGACACATTTTGCTCTCTTGTTGTTCGGTTGGTCCTGGTGGTCTTTGTTTAGGTGGGGTGAGGAGGAGTTGTGACACCAGATGCCTCAAATATCTGCTTTCTCGCCCGGGCCCTCTGCTGCAACAAGAGCTACCTGGTTGATCCTGGCAGTAGCATATGCTTGTCTCAAAGATTAAGCCATGCACGTGTAAGTACACACGGCCGGTACTGTGAAACTGGGAATTACTTATCAAATCAGTTAAGCTAAAATTGTTTCTAACATTTGATGGAACGCTCCAGCTCCAAACACAATCAAAGGAAACATTGGTGTCCAATGCACTTTACTGCATGTTTCTTTTTGGTCTTCTGTCTCATTTTTCAACTGAAAGGTAGCAGTGTCTACTTTGTGTGTGGATTGTTCCTTTTCAAATACTCTGCAGAGCTGCTTTACCATTGCCTTTTTTGCCTATTTGCATTCTAATTTGGTTTTGTGCTGGATGCAAGATGACAGGGTACAGTCTCTCTCACAAGGGGAAGAGACCCTTAAGAGCATGTGCAGTCTGCAATGCTGTCTGCCAGAACAGTGTTTCTAGGAGAAAGAAAAACAAAAAGCTTAGTACTGACAGCTCAGCTAAACTTCTGTTCACTTTCACTGTTTGAGAATCAGATCATGAGGTTTGGTATTCCCTCCCGATACGTTCACTGCTGATACTCAGGAGAGGAGTAGAATCCCAGAAGGGTGCGTCCAGAACCTGCTGGGAACTCTGATAACCCTGTGTTGGCTGATTGCATGCATCATGATCATAAGTGGACCTGGAAAAAAAAATGAATATACAGTAAAAATTAGAGGGACCCCAGTGATGTTGTCATGCCATCACATGAGGTCCACAAGATACAAGAGAGATCCTGAAATGGTTTTGGATCATGGAAGAGGGGAATCAAGGTTTACAAACACATGATAAAAATATCAAAACAAAAAAAAACCTCTGGTCTGTACAGTAGTAAAATCCCTTGGTTATTAAGAGGTTAAAATGTTAGCCTTGGAAATGTCTATATGTCTAAATTTGTATTGATATCTGCCCATTGTATATTTTGTGTTTTTATCATATGCGGTTTATCGATTTATAAGATTAATATAAATGATACAAAAATAGTTGTAGTTCTCCTCATTAGCGAACAGGCTACTTTTTTATATGGATCAAGCCTTCATAATATTTTGTTTTCTTTCAATCGTAGCTGGAGAAGGAATACGTGTGTAGAGTTTGTGGTGAGTTTCCTGAAGAAGAGGTAACCTGTGAAGAACCGATACTCGTTGTCTCCTACAAGATTGGTGTGTGCCGCGTGCATTCTAAAGGCAAACCCTGCAAAACAGTCTTTCAGAGATTGAGTTACAATGGCAAATCCAGCGTGGTAAAGTGTTTTCCGTACACTGGCCGTACACACCAAATAAGGGTCCACTTACAATATCTTGGGCATCCTATTGTCAATGACCCAATCTATAATACCGAATCCTGGGGTCCCAGTCGGGGCAAAGGTGGTTCGATAGATAAAAACGATGAGGAACTGCTTCGGTCGCTGGTGGAGGAACATAGATCGAAGAATAGTTTGGACGTCTTGGACGTAACAGAAGAGGATCTTCAGCTAAGCATAAAGAGTAAAAGTGAGGACAAAGGGTGCGCTGCGCAACCTGTAACAAGAGAAAACCTGCAGAAAAGCGGAGACTCGACGAATGTTGAACCCCCAGCCGTCTTAAAGACATTGGAGGCTTCTAGAGAAAATGCTAAATCTGATGGTGAAAACTTAACCAACGATGTACAGGAAAACAAACAGGGATTACGAGATCTGTTGTGTGGGGAATGCAAGCTTATAAGGCCAGACCCCTCTCCCAAAGACCTTGTTATGTACCTCCACGCGTTAAGATATAAGGGAAGCGACTTTGATTATTCAACTGAAATGCCAGACTGGGCACAAGAGGACTGGCAGTTGGATTTAAAATAGAACACTGATAGTGAACGTCTGCCTTTTTCTTAATTTTATTCTTTAAGCCTCACAACTATTTTTCAAAAGTTGGAAAAGCTTATTGTGCTACTTCTAATTTGTGCTCTTGAATGAATCATGACTTATTAAGTTGTGTTCTACCTTTTTTTAAATTTTAATTTACATGGCAAATGTAAATTTAAAGCAAAAAGCTTTCTTAGAGCTGTTGAAATGTAAATCAGAGTGTAGCTGAGTCTTATTGGTGTGTGTAGCTGAGTCTTATTGGTGTGTGTAGCTGAGTCTTAGTGTGTGTGTGTGTGTGTGTGTGTCTGCTAAAGTGAATGTTTTACCTGAAATTTGAGATCAAAGGCAGGAGGTGGCAGAGCTGGCGTGCTTTCTTATACTAGATTCTAAATGTAGAGAGGATAACATCTTATAAAAACTTATTTTCATTAGTCTTTGCTTTACTAGAGTTATTTTTGTTTTTTTATAATTCATTAGAGTACCATTCAAGTAAACAAATGTATATTTGACTCTTGTATATCACTAGATTTTCTTCTGGGTTTTGTTTTCTTCACTTTACAACAACTGGTTTAAACTTATGATGCATAAGGTTTAGCAAGTGCGCCTTCAACAAAGATTCTTAAAGCAAATGTTATCGCCACCCCCCCCTGCTGCATGATGGCTTCATGAGATTAATTCTGCAGTGTTCACCCCTTCCATGACAAGCTTGGGGACAACCTATGGAGCACCAGCATTGAAAGAGTAAAAAAAATGTCTTCAACACCAAAGATCTGAAAGTGAAAGCTGCTTCCAGGTCTGTTGCTGTTAGCCTCTGCAGCAGTTTAAAGCTTGAGATCATTACATTACTTGTTGATCAATGTAAGTGGCCTAAACTTATCACGTACAAGTGAGCTGATTACACTTTTATTTTACCTTAACACTACGCTATCCACTGAAGTAACAGATGGATTAACTAAACTTACCGTATTTATCGGCGTATAACACGCACTTTTTTAACTAAAATATGAAGCTGAAACCCTACCTGCGTGTTATACGCCGATAAATCCGGGGTCGCAGGGGTCGCAACCGTGCCGTGGCAG
>VKOC01009803.1:0-10203 GCA_009364415.1 Spea multiplicata | reverse complement strand
ATATGTGCTTAAGAGTATAAAATGTATATTATCAATGTATAAATAAATACAAGTTGTCATTCCTATTAGTAAAAAGCATAATCAAAAGTGGCTGCGTAAAAATACACAAATATTTGTTAAAAATAAACAGGGATCCACTTAAACTACAGTGCGCCTCTGTTTTCAATTGTGCTATGCGGTCAAGGGGTCTGAAGTTAAAGGAGTTCAAGAGTTTCACTTAAAAGCTGGAAAAGCCACTTCCACACCACTGTGATAATGGGGCCCGTCCACCACATATGTAAATAGGTCCCCCTAGCGCTGCACCCAATGTGCACCCATCTCGCGATCCAGGGTAGGTCTTTGCCAAAAGAGATGTAGATACCACCTGCCGGTAACCTTATATCTGCCTTCTTTAATCAGTGTGTTTGCAGTCAGCTTAAAAGTATTGGTATATATTTCCGTCCACTGTTCTGGAGATAGTTTGTCTCCTAAGTCATTTTCCCAGGTGTGTTGGTGTGATGGAGTATGTGGAAGAGAGTGTATAATGAGATGATCGTATGGTGCAAAAATCGTACCCTTCAGTTCATGTTGGACCATGCAAAGGTGTTCAAATAGGGTCATCTGTGTCAATGTAAGTGTTACTGCCAGGACAGAAAGTGTTTGATTTGAAGAAAATCTTAGATTTCCGAGGGTGGCATCTGTAAGGAGTCTTGAAGTGTAAAAATGGCCCATATGGTAAAAGTGCCCAACTTTGGTAATGATATGAGATCTCCATCATTGAAAAGATGAAGGAGTAGTAGTTTTAATTTTATTAAACTGGTAAAAATAAACATTTACAACATTTTCGGTAGCTTCACAAATGTACAATTTAGTTGATTTTTTTTTAACCTGCCCCAGTGCACAATGGCTTGCTGCATGTAGATCTATCCTTGTGTCCACCCGAGATCCTTCTTTTATAACTTTCATCTCGATCATGGCATGGTGTTTTTTGTTTATATATACTGATTGGGAACATATATTTTAGAGCACTGGATATGTGCTAGGAAAAGACATTTATATCATATGTCTGAGTTTTGTTAATGGCACCACACACAACAGGTTGTGCCAAAGTAAAGGGGCTTTTGTCAGATGAGTACAGAAAAGGCAATTGCCGGAGTGAAAAAGTGCTTCACTGGTTATGGGGTACACTATTATATTCATTACAGCCTCTTAAATATCATACTCTATAGTATTCTATAGGAACCCTTTTCCCAGGTGCCACATTATGTATAAATGTATTGACACACTCTTAATAAGTATGTACCACCAACACTAAAGTGCAACTAATTTCTGTGGATTCAGTCTGGACTTCTGAACTCCTGAAACCCTGAACATGCGCATTAATTCCAAAAGCCCAAACGCAAATATAATCTATAAAAAACTGTATAAATTCAGTTATATCCTGTGTGATTCTGGGTTACAAAATCAAAGGATTCTTCTACTTCACCGAAGCATGCAGCGGTGTGCAAAGTTATTCTAAATATACCAAAAAGTAAAAGCCATAATTTTAAAACAGTAGCCGTCACTCTTATTGGATTCCCACTGAACAGAGGTATTGCTTTTGTATGTATTATTTTTCACATAAACAGAAAAATATATTTAATATTCCATTACATCTATGGCTGCTGTGTACCAACAATCAGTAATGACATCTAGCGATCTAATAGTAACAGAAAATGAGAATGTTATTACTTGTAATTTACTTAATCAAATACCCAGAGGGTCTGTTTCTAAAATAGTCTTACATGTATTGATACCGTACTAGAATAATAAATCAGGTATCATGGTGTTATTTAAATACTGTCAAAAGATTATGGTCAAAACTGACCAGTGTGGGTTCTGGGAAACGTACACAGATGTATTCACAAAAATTGTTTTTTTTTTGTTGTGAACATTAACTCCCTGATATTATTATGAAGGGTCAGTTCAGTCCTTCTTGAAGCAGAAATGAATTGGCTCTTGGCAGCGAAAGGTGATATCATGGCGGTGAAACATTCAACTCTACTGGAAACTTGTGTATAAGTTCAATCAAGCAAAGTTAAGTGTATTGTCGGTAATTATAAAACCAATCATTTCCGTTTTAAAAAGGTATAAACTAATTTCTCACCTTCTAACCTATTTTGGTGTTGCAGATTTAAAATACCTCTGTAAAGTTGTTTTGAAATATTACATCAAGTGTTTTCTGTCCCTTAGGAATCGGTAGTAACAGACCACATTGGAAGGGACGATAAGCCTAAGAAAATATCAAGTAGTGGTCTGATTGCAGGGGTTAAAAATATTTGCGGGAGTTTCATTAATAAGCGAAAAATCAAAACCCAATTTTCAAACAAGATGTGCATGTACTCATTAATAACATCTATTCAACATAAAAGTATTCTAGGATAACACCAGGGCGGTGCGATGTTTAACATTCTGAAACGTAAACAGAAGGCGCTGTATCCCATTGCACATGAATATTATGAACTATTGATATTGGATTTCCAAATCTGGGGGCTTTTGACAAGCATGTTTGAAGAATTAGGGGCCTGGGTATCAAAAAAAGCAGCCAACCGATTTCTCTGAGAGATGAATCGCATCTGCACTAAACAACCTATCAGGTTGAGGACAAAAAAAACTAAACAATTTTAAAGTAGTATCCTGATATTGCAGATTCACGTATCCAAAAGACCACACATGAAACATTTTGGGGTAGCGGAGTTAGAGAGAATGTTACAAATTCGTACAAAAATGACAGTTTTACATGAACAAACAAGACTGCCCCTTCTGCATTTAAAGGTGCTGTTCCACATTTATCACCAATGTAGCTTAATGCAACATTATAAATATCATTCCTAGCACTGTTTTATTGACTGTCCAAATCCTTCCCAGAAATAATGCTTTAGTCATATAAAAGTTTACCTCATTAATATTTTTTGCCAAGAACACTTGATGTACAGCAAAAGCAGGCACTTAACGGTTATTGCCATAAAAACTAAAATCTCCTTAAGAGTCTATCATTAAACCTTCAGATGAAAGAATAAAATGTGTCAATTAAGGTTTCTTTGCTTAACACAACATATAATGCAACCAATGATTTGTTGAAGTGGAACAGCACCTTTAAACTGCAAGCTCTGATGAATAGTGTTGCCTAAAAACGTTAAAGCCACAGATCATTTAAACATCGAACAGTCTCTCAACCCAGGCGCAGTGTCTGGCTCTGTTCTCCTCGGTGCCTAGAGCAGCTGGCACAACAGAAGCTGCTGTAGTACTCGTTGGAACACATCTGGGCATAGACAATAAGGTCACAGTTGGCCAGGTCTGGGTGGTCAATGCAGTCAGTGTCACCTTCTGTGACTTTCACTGCAGGTGCTGTGAGATAAAAGAGACAAATTGTCTTCAGCCGCTAGTGAGAAGGACCAGATTAGTGATGGAGATAAAGCAATGTGGTGTGTTTGTAATCTTTAATAATTAAAAAGCATTTTGTAATATACCGTACTTGCTGGATTATAAGAAAAATACCCCTCGTCTTATATTCAAGGTAGTCTTATAATCGGACCTCAAATATAGGTCTGACTATTAGACTAAGATACAGATCCCCTGCAGCGCTGCAGGGAACCGGGATCCTTCTCCCTGGCAGCCGGTGACTGTCTGCACGATGCACGCAGCCAACCTCCGCTGCTGCCGACACTTCCGCCGGGGCTTCTATGACTGAGCACCGGCGTGACATGACCTTCCGGTGCTCAGTCATAGAAGCCCTGGCAGAACTAACAGGCAGCAGAGGTTGTCTACAAACAGCGCACAGACGTCCACCGGCTGCCCCACTAGACACCAGGAAGTCTGAAGTACGGGGGACAAGTCTGGGGAAGCATTGGTAAGTCGAGGGCAGAGTGGCATATAGTGGGTTAAAAGGCAGTTCTGGGGGGCAGAGTGGCATATCAGGGAGGTATAAGGCATATAGGGGGTATAAAGCATTTGTGGGGGCAGAATGGCATATAAGGGGTATAAGGCATATCTGGGGGGCAGATGTGCATAACTGGGGGGGCAGGATGGCAAATAAAAGGAAATAAAACCAAATAATTTTTCTCATAGTTTTTATTAAATATGAAAAATACGGTAGTTTACATGTGAATTAATATTTACTAGTAAAACATTTTTCCCATGGAATAGTCTTACATTCAGGCTTTTAATCTTTTTTTTCCCCCTTAAATTAATATTTTAACATTTTGAGGGGTCTTCTTCAAGCAAATACGGTATATCTTACAACTTCAGTTAAAACTACATGTGTGTCTTACACAGCTACAGTATCTCACAAAAGTGAGTACACCCCTCACATTCTTGTAAATATTTTACTGAAGAAATGACTCTCTGCTACAATGTAAAGTAGTGAGTTTACAGCCTGTATAACAGTGTAAATTTGCTGTTTCCTTACAAATAACTCAACACACAGTGTACTTTTGTGAGATGCTGTACGTGTTGCAGGGACCAGACACATTAAAGCTCACACTGCAAGCATTCATCAACAGAGAGCATTACATTAATGCAAGGTAACATTTAACAACTTCAATGCAACCGTTGAGAGACTCCCTAATACTTGTTTGATTGTCATACAATCAGTATGAATACATGGACTGTTGTAAATATCATGTTGCAGCAACATACCTGCGGGTCTGCTCCTGTTCACTTTGATGTCTGCACTGGCACTGACAGAGTGTGTGCCGCTGTATGCACTGCACGTGTAAGAGCCCTCGTCAGTAGACCGGGTATTTCTAATGATCAAGCTGCCATCTCTTGAAACGGTAGTATGATGGCCATCTGATCGGATGGGGAGGCCATTCCTAAACAGAGAAGAGAAAGCAATCATAGGGAGGTGCAATTATAAAATGTTATTTTTATGTTTGTATATGTATGCATATACACACGCTTATGAGTATATGTATGTGCATTTGTATGTATGTATGTTTATTTACAGATGATACATACACACACAAATATTTGCAAAACATTTATAGATTAAGATTTCTTTATTTACAATAATCTTTGAGAAATATACAACCAAGTCTTTCTACTTTTTCATTAGCTTATTTTTTACTTTAGTTATTTTAACTCTATAATATCTACCTCTCTCTTTGAAGCAAAGACATTAATTTAAATATTATATGATCTCATTGAAGAGATGTCTATTTTTTTTTTTGGTTAACTAAGAATATCAATCTAAATGCATGTTGTGCTTCATTAATATAGTGCGCTCTACTCAGGCAGACTGTCTACCCCTGACTATCTTCACAAAGTTTACAGAGTCTCTTATATATGGTCAATGACTTCAGATGAATCGTGAAGAAGAGCACGACATTCACTCTGCATCTCCACAGGGGATGTCATGAAATGTCGTGGCGCCCCTGTCATTCTCCCAGATTCTTTTGTCCGCTCTTTCACTGTGCCACAGTTTTTTTTCCTTCCCATGTAGTTTAGGTATAGATCAAATAAACACAATGAGACACAAAAAATAATGCATGGAAACCCTAATTTGCAGGTATAGCTCACAGGTTTCACACCCAAAGGTCTAGCGCCCAGATTGCTCTTCTATTTCTCATTATCACTCCCTTTTTCTTTTTCCTCCTCTTTCTCCCATCTCTCCCATTTTTCCTTTTCTCTCTACTTATTTCCTTTCCCTTTATATCTCCTCTTTCTTTTTGATCCCTTTCTCATTATTTTTCTTCCTCTAGATCTTATTTCTATCTCTCCTCTTTCTTTTTTATCTCCTCAACCGCTGATGAACTTTCTCCTCTTTAGTTCTTCCTTTTCTTCACAAAGGTGGCATTTTACCTCCCAAATAACCCAACAAACCCATACATTGGGGGGTTTATCACTGTGCTCAGGAGATGTTACTGAACACATATTGGGGTGTTGTTTGGCAGGACCAGGAGCTGTAATTTCATACGGCTGGTGGTAGAACTAGTGCATGAAAAGGGTGAAAATACCAGCATCTGAAATACCCTGGGCTGTCTAGTTTTCAAAAATATATGGTTTGAGGGGGGTAAATTGCATTGGCCGGCTTCAAAGATACCCAAAATATCACATGGGGCAGAATTACTAGATTTGGGGGGAAAATGTTTTTTAAATGGCAAAATGCTACTGGTACTCAATTTTTCCCCGAAATGACTGTCAGGAAATGGAATTTGTTGTCTGAAAATGAATGAGCCAAAAACAAACCGAAAAATTTTAATCGTTTTTGGCCTATTTGCACATGTCTACTAGAAAGTGTCTACTGTAAAGTTCTCACTGCTGAGTATTATTCATTATATATCATTAAGGTATACGGTATTTACAATTATTACTCCTGTGTATAAGAATAATGGAGATTTTACCTGGACCACTGAACATTCACATTGTCTCCCTTTACGATACACCATAGAGTTGCTTCTTCTCCCTCTGATACAGTGACACTGGTGGGTGGATTGGTGATTTTCAGCTCCCCTATATACAGAAATAATGTGTTACTTCCCTAGCAGCGTATGTGAATTGGAAGACTTTTCATATTGTATTTTTTTAAGATTATTGTCAATGATACCAGTCTTTTAAACGAGCTTAAGAATATAAATTTGGTAATTTCAATGTATAAATAAATCCAATTTCGCACTGGTTTCCTATTAGTAAAAAGCATAACCAAAAAGTGTCTGCGCAAAAATACACATTTAAAAAAAATTATATTTAATATTTAAATATGCTCACAGCAGGGCTCAACTTAATTTACAGTTTACCTCTAGAAAAAAAAGCAAATAGCAACAATAGTGTAAAATTCCTTTCACAACAGTAATAAAGTACATAAATCCATTTTTACACACACACATATATACATTATATGGACAAAAGTATTGGGACACCTGACCATTACACCAAAAGCATTCTAAACACATAGATAGACCAGCTTCCGCTCTTCTGGGAAGGCTTTCCACATGGGTATTTTTGTAGGAATTTCTGCCAATGAATCCAGTAGAGCATTTGTGAGGCCAGACACCGATGTCCGAAAGGCATGAGACTGGATTTTGGTCAGGGCTGTGCAAGGCTGGTCAGGTTCTTTCACCAGCCAGGCTGCAGCTTTCTTTCTGGCTCGGTTTTGCCACGTGGTCACGTGAGATAACGTGACCCCAACAACGCTCCTTTCTGCTCGTGCCGGGAAGGGCCCATTCTAAACAATTTTGAACCGGTGCGACCCCTGCTGCGACCCCTGTAGTTACGCCAGTTGGTGTAATGGTCAGATGTCCCAATACAACAAGTATTCACCGTTACACCAATATTTTGCACAGATTTGTAACATTAATTGATAAGGGTTGCTTAAATCTAAGCACCTAATTCACTTTTACTACACTTTTACTACACTAAAAACATAACCATGTTAATCAGTTTTGTTAATCAGTTTTGGCTAGCTTTTCCAAAGAGTCTAAAACATTGCTTATCTACCCATCAGCAGAGTCAGTTACTGACCTTTTATGTTCAGTTGGATCTGCTTGGTCTCCTGTCTGTTTCCATTTGTAACAGTGCATGTATACAGCCCAGCGTCATCAGAGTTTACCCGGCTAACAGCAAGAGAGCCATCAGCCTGCTTCCTGTGCCTGAAATAGAATACAATGAAAAAACTTGGCCCCTGATCATACCACATTCATGAGGCCCCTCACGGTATTAATAATGAACACTTGTCATTGTTATTTTAAATACCCTTAATAAAAAATAATAATAAGTTAATAATTGTACCACAACCATCATGGTTACTTGTTTGAGCGCCCAGTGGCGAAACCTATTGGTGTGAACATTACACTGGGGTTTCTCTACAGGGATATTGGGACAATTCTCAAGATAGTATAGTAGGGAGGCACTGGGTCAGCTTGCAATAACTAGATGCTGTGTAGAGGCACATATTTGTATTAACTACGGTACATGAATCCATTTATGCTTGAATTAACTATTTCTTAAAGAGGAACTCCCATCAATTGTTGTTACAAGCTTCATATAAAAATGTAGTTCTACTTTTTGCAGAATGTTCTCGGGGAGCAGCATATGAGCCATTTTTAAGTCTGTTATCTAGACAAACACCCTGGCTTCTTCTTATACTGCCTGTGGCACTGATGTACCTATCCACATGCCTCGTTACTTACTGCCGAGTGCAGGGATGCATTATCCTGGCACTCCACCCTTTTAAGGATGCCCAGCTTTGGTAGGTAGTAAACCATGGAGGCTGTGACAATTCCCTTTTAACTGGCCTGCTGACCAATGGTGCTACAGGGAACTCGATCACCCAAGAAGGAGATAGACTCCCTGTTTTGCAGCAGAGGACATGGATCTGTCGCCCTGAGCCTAGGCCAGAATACACCATTGTTTATCGCCAAGCTGGACATTCTAATGAGTCAATGTAGAAAAGGATTTCATTGCATCTCCATAAAGAATCAGCTCAGTGTGATGCACAGAAAGGCACATAACTAACAATAAATGTCAGCCTCCTGGTCTATAGATACACGTTTTTAAAAAAAATGCTTTTGTGAATTGCTAGCCACAGCCCTTGCTGTACACAGCCCTGTATTTTAAGCTTAAATTGAGAATTTTTTTCTCTCTAAAGTAAACACTTGTTAAGTTACTCAATTCTTCAAATTTCCAGTAACATATTTTGTTATGTCTGAGATCATAAGGAATACGGTGGTTATATGCCTTTTTAACCTATAGATCAATTATCCTATCCCTCATAGACCCAGTAAGAGTACATCAATAATAATAAAATAGATAACAAAGTGGTCTTTTTCATTAATTGATGGCCAACTTGGCCCATGCATCAGAATATCTCCATAGTGCATACCTGAGCTTAAATTCTTCACCCACAAAGCAATTTAGTGAATAGATGCCTGTATAAACTAGGGTCCAAACACCTGTGCTAAGGTTAAACTTTTTTAAAAAAGTTTTGGGTCTGAGCGATATATCATTTTACTAAGTTTTATGCCACTGAAGTTGCTGTTTGATATGTTGACCTACTGCAGCATACAGCAAAAAAATTACCTATCCCGTAAAGCATTAACCCCACATTATTGTAATGCCTATGTTTATGTACACAGAACCTGTGTTTATTACTTACAATACCACTGTGTGTTAGTTTGAAACTTTAATTACTGAAAAAATAGAATTTGTAAAATGTGAGCATTTACATCTCACAGTGACCCTTACCGGGGAGAAAACAGTGGCTTCCCATCCTTCTGCCATTCAACAGGAGTACCGGGAGGGATGTCCAGAACACAAGAAAGTCTTGCACGGTGGCCAAGATTTGCTTCCATTGACACAACATTTTGGGTAGGTATCCTAGAGAGAGGCAAGGGCAATATGTCTTTACAAATATAGTTCCATTTAAGAAAAAAACTGAATTCCAAAATGTTACTTGGCAACCAATAACAAACCACTGGTTAATGCGTCAGGGGTAAAGAGAAGATTGCCGGAAACACTGTGCTGCACGCCTGTAGTTGTCACCCACGACATGTTACACGCAGTGTCCCTACTGGGCAATTTATAAGACTGAAAAGGAATTGTTCCACTCAGGGGTCATTTGATAAGCCGGCCACTGAACTTAAACACAGGTTCAACGCTAGGGGCTATAGAGCCAAGGATATAGATAGGGCTTGTTCTAATGCCAATGCAAAACGGAGAGAGCACCTTCTTACAGATGTAACAGATGTGGAGATGTGGAGACACCAGGAAGAGCGGTGAATTGATGAGTACTGCCTTCATCACTGCCCACAGTGTACAGTTCAACCAAATTAGAAATATTTTATAAAATTCGGAAAATTGATGAGACTTATGCCAAAATTCTCAAACAAGGTATTAAATACATTTCGAAGCGACCACGCACCCTGGGCAATATGCTCGTAGCGAGCCAGCTACCTCAATTAAAGAGAAAACCAGAAAAAACTATTTGTATCCTCTGTCACATTTGAGATATGTAACTATATTAACTGTACTAGTGATCATGTCATTTATTTAAATCACATGTAATGTAAGTGTAAAGTACAATATGTTGGACGCAGTGTGTGAATTGAAGGCACGTATCAGGGAACATAGTAAATAAGGTTGAAAAAAGACCAAAGTCCATCAAGTTCAACCCTTCTACCTAACCTTCCTATTCTTGATCTAAAAGAAGGCAAAAACCCCCTAATTAAGCTACTTTGAATTCTGCCA
>VKOC01009802.1:0-14526 GCA_009364415.1 Spea multiplicata | reverse complement strand
TTTCCCTTGTTAAGTTGTGCAGCGGCTTATAAAAGATTGCTAAAATGTATGTGTCAGAGGATTGATGGAAAGACAGGATGTTATTGGCATGGAGACGACATGTACAATGTCCTTGTCTAGATTTAATATACCGTGTAGGCTTATAACACTCCATTACCTAGAAGTAAATCAAGCAAGGAACCTATTTAATGGGTTCAGTAAGTCGGCCTAGGCCTGTCCACCAATTACAAAATTGGGGGGCTGTCCTGCAGCAGAATGTGCCGGTTATGAGGTGATGATGATGTCATACTTCGTAGAACCTTTTGAAGCATTCAGGATGCCGACTGCAGAGGGGACTGCCCTTAGTTGGGCTATAAACATCTATGTCAACGTTTAGCTTGGTCACTGGTGAAAAATGATATATTATGAATCTGTGAGACAATTAAATAATTAGTCAATTAAGGACAGAGGTGTCGCCATGCCTTGAGAGCCATAACCAGACCAGGGTTTAGGTAAACCCTGGGTTTAAGCACAAGTGATTCAAGAAGTTCAAAACCACTTTGATGGAGCTGCCAGTTCTCAAGCTGGTATATCCATAAAATCTGGCCTGGATCTGGCCTTCAAGGCCTGGAGTTTAATAATATAGTAATTTAATATATAATATTCTTAATCCTCTCCACAGCTTGCTTACCCACAAAATCCAGGCCAACACTAAAATCTTGTAGCGATGTAAATGTGATCCTCATAAAAAAACACAACATTCAACTATAAAGAACCATAAAGTTTGTAGATTTATGCTTAAGAAAAACACGAGAAATGACTTAAAAAATACTCATCAGTTTCCCATGGACTTCCGCTCTCGGGCTTGGAATTTAACATATGCCTCGGTTCTACAGGATATCGACACATGGTTTCGAGCTGTTCTCTGTGCTTTTTTTTTTTCTTGGACAACGAAAAAATCTCAGTCTCATGCCCCGTGACAGTTGGCACTCATCCTAACAAGTACATATTGGACAGCTGCTCGTGTAGAGAGGAGAGTGGATTTGGCCATTAATCAGGCTACTTTTATTCCCACCATATACTTTACCTCCCCTTTACCCACTAACACTCTCCTTGTCTTTCACGTCAGTTGCTGATTTGTTTTGGAGTAGACGCAGATGGCGGCGAGTTCTTTGTCCTCTCTTGTGATGATTTGACCATCAGTTGCTGTAAATTCTTTGGAAGCCTGGTGATTTCTTACATTGCAAAGGGATGTCTCCTCCGAGGAACTCTGGCAGAAGATACCTCATCTTATGGAATTACTTTTTTTGGTTCTTCTTTTTAATTGGAGTATTATACAGTATATAAGGTGTATAAGTTCATGGTATGCTTATTGCTTATTTACTCGCTTATTGAATGACGCACTAGGGTTTTAAGGCTTCTTTAAAAGAGCAGTTACTGTAAAAGACAATGGTAGAGGAATCCTCTATCACGATCCGCCATATGGTGGGTTAAAATGTTAAGGCATATAGAACAATCCTCGTTCTCATCAGACATTCTGAGCTCCTAGGGGTCAGGGGCCGGGTGTTTTGGGGACCAAAGAGGGAACTGGCCCTCCTAAAGTGGGGTTTATCCACTAAAAAGAGAGTTGGTGGGAGATGTTGGAGGGCAGTTAAGCGTTTAATTTATTAACTTAACTATACATTATAAAGGTCCATCCCCAATAAGTTGCGGAAGGGACCTTGGCTCCTCACCAATTAGTTTATACATTATACAGGGCCAGCTCACCCTTCTAGCTAGAGAAACCTTATCACTCATGGTCCTTCATAATGAGTAGTAAAGTGAGTGAGTAGAAACTATAACATTCCCTCTAGTGAATAGATCCCTTTCTCTTACCGATACCTAGGGGGAAAAAACGGGCAACACTGCCCCTTTAACTGTTTCCATGCCTCTAGACGTTAAAATGGGCTATTTTTGCCAACATCTGTAAAACCTCTTTATCACTTGATCCATACATTTGTGTGTACTTCCCTAACACAACTTTCACTGCACTGATGTGTGTTTGGGATAAGCCAAAGAACATTTATCAAAGCCAAATACTATTGGTGGCAGATAAGGGTCCCTCTCCTCCGTTTTGTTAATAAATACACTTTCAGGTGAGTTATTGCATTTTCTGTTGTGTGTTGAAGTTGACTTATAGCATCGGCAGCTTCGTGTATCGTATTCAGTGCATAGAGACGACGACATTCATTAATCTCGTATATTTATGGGAAGGGGATTATTTTATATGACAAGTATGGCTTCCTCGGATCCGTCTAGGAAATGTTTAAAGAAGAAATCCCCGTGCTTTAAAAGCATTTCTTATAATTAGAAATCTTCTGTTGCTTTAAATCCCCCCCCCAATCCTACGATCCTTTCCTTTCGCATCACGTTCTTGAGTCCTTGTTATTTACGGAGTGTAATTCATCTTCAAACGCTCCTAACCTCTAAATCCATTTGCCATATCTGTTTGAACCCATCTCGGTTTTAATTCCACCTGTGCTTGCTAAATAGATTACCAGAATGGCAATAATTTTCCCGTCTGCCCGTGTCATTAGCACACGGAATGAATTGGTAAATTTTGTTATTCTGTCCTCTGGCGCGGAGCGGCGCGGGAGAATTAAAGGGGGGAACGGCCACCATCACAGCTTTTTGGCCCAACTGAATTAATTTAATGAAAGTATCCATAGCATCTACTTTTTCTCAGTTTAATTGTTCTGGGAATATTTAGACTTTTTTCCCCTTAGGGATTCCACGATTCATGCAAAAAGGGTGCAAAAGTATGTAAATATCATTCAAAAGGCTTATTTAATGAGAAAGGGACTCATGTGCAAGGCTCGGGTGGTGTTAGCCAGGTACCTATAACTTTAAGAGTTTTCCATCTGAACCCAAGTCTTTCAAACATTTATATAGGTGTTTCTTCCCCCAAAAAAGTCCATTTGCCTTCTGAATTGATCTGTATCTCCTGGATTTCAGTTAGAGAGAGACTCCACACTTTCGTTCTCTTGGGAATGGTGGGATTTGGCAGACTTCCCCGGCTCCTATGCATTTGCATCTTTACCCTTCCCCCAGCTTCCATGGCTAGTTGGAGATGTGTTTGGCTTTGAAGCTGGACCATGGATGGGGTGGTAGTCTGGAGCTTCAAAGGTAAGTGGCTAATGTTCATAGGGGATGAGATTGGAGTTAAAAAAATCGTGAGACTGCTGGTTTCCAGGTATGCGGATGTGTCTCGATGACTTCTTGGTTCTCACAGAAAGGGTTAAAAAAATAAAATAATATTAATATATATATTATAATGTTAGCTACGGATAGAAGAATCATCTGCTTGCGAAGGCTTATGTCTAATGTAGGGAAATCTTTTTTTTTTTTTTCCTCTTGTAATCAGCTGGGTTTTGAGTTCCTTTTTGCAAAATTGTAAATACTCCTTAAATAGTGCTGCAGTGCTGATAAGTCAAGGTTCAGGTTTTTGGCATCGTTGCAGAAACTCTTCCTGCTGACAGCAGCCTTGGACGATTTCCAGCAAATTATGTCTTCATTCAGGTGAAGCCATGTTGCTGATGTTGAGAACACGCTCTTAAAAGGCAAACGTGTGTTTTCAAGTTCGTCCCTTCGTCGGAATCTAACACACCGGTAAATATTTCCAGTCGTGTAGCCCGGCTAATTCATAAATTTCTGGATCCTTTCTTTGATACTTATCTATCGAAGCCTTTCTTCAGTGGTCAACGTCGAGCGAGCCGAAATAATGGAGCGTTCTGCGTGTGCCGAACCCATCGTCCAACATACAAACTAAGTGCTTTTCATTAGGACTATAGACAAAAATACAAAAAAACTTTGAGGTCACAGAAAAATCGAACCATAATAAAGGCCACTAGTGGTTGTAGAGAGGACTTTCATCACGGCGCCATATTTGTAATGGCCCAGTTGGCCATCCTTGTAAGATCGGCGTAATAAGAAAGAGATACAATGAAATGGAATATTTAGCAGAAACCCACATCTGAACATGGAATAAACCATGTAGATGTCTACTTACTGAAGTATTTTGATGTATTAGATCTTAAGGCAGATAAGAGTCCGCTGCACCCCCCCCCCCCGACACCTTATGGGTTATATTCATCTAAAAGCTGAAAATAACAGTGCGTCGGGATAATAACATACATTAAACAGCATTACACCGGTGTATATAATGCCCTATATTCTCAACACACCTGTCATCTTGAAAGTACTTTGTAGTTCATCCCTAGAATTACTGATTCAACAATAGCTGCTTAAATTAGGAGCTTTTTTTCCCTAAAAGCTAGAAATTACTGAATATCATAACATTCCTACATCCTTCTGTCATATTATACTCTCATTAGAGGTAGAATAAAAATGCTTTTTTTTGTTAACGATTTGTTAACAACTTTATGTAATCCCAGTTTACTGATATTAAAGGCCTTGTATCAATGCACATACATCATAATGTATTTTTATAACAATCAACATTTTTTTTTACTATTTTGTACACTTGTTTTCGACGTGTTTTCATTACGCGGACAGTGGTCTGGTCTCAGTACATGGACAGTGGCGTGATCTTGGTACGTGGACGGTGGTGTGATCTTGGTACGTGGACAGTGGTGTGATCTCGGTACGTAGACAGTGGTGTGGTCTCGTCAGTAATGGACAGTGGTCTATGTCCTCAGTACGTGGACAGTGGTCTGGTCTCAGTACGTGGACTAGTGTCTGGTCTCAAGTAACATGGACAGTGAGTCTGAGTTGTACATGGACAGCTGGTCTGGTTTCTCAGTATGTGGAAGTTGGTCTGGTCTCAGTAACGTGGACAGTAGTTGGTCTTCAGTAATGGACAGTGGTCTGGTCTCAAGTTACAGTGACAGTGGTGTGATCTCAAGTAAATGGACAGTGGCGTGATCTTTCGTAGTGGAACTAGTGGTGTGATCTCGGTACGTAGACAGTGGGGTGTGGTCTCAGTACATGACAGTGGTCTGGTCTCAGTACATGGACGGGGTGTCTCGTGGACGTTCACGTGGTGTGTCTGTCTCAGTACAATTGGACAAGTGGGTGTGATCTCGGTACGGGACAGGGTGATTTGCAGTATGGAACAGGGTGTCTTACAACAGTACCACGTGGTCTCCTAAGTACACATGGACAGTTCTTAGTGGTCTGTGGGTCTGTCAGATAGTCAGTAGACATGGGACAGTGTTCGGTCTCAGTACATGGACAGTGGTGTGATTCAGTCATGGCAGGGGTGATCGTGCGTACATGGAAGTGGTCTGGTCTCAGTACATGGAAACGTGGTGTGATCTCGGTACGTGGACCAGTGGTCTGGTCTATTAATGGACAGTGGTCTGGTCTCAGTTAATGGAGTGGTGTGATCTCGGTACGTGTAGTGGATCTGCGATGATCTCGGTACGTGGATGGTGGTGGATCTTGGTACATAGCAGTGGTGTGATCTCGGTACGTGGACAGTGGTGTGACGCCATGCACGTTCTCCCCTTTGCCAGCATGCACCGTCTCCATTTCATTATAACAAACCCAAGGAAAAAAACAACAGCCCCAAAAGTAATGGATTCTGGGTTTGTTATCCGAGAAGCGCCCCAGGCTTTTCGCAACAACGCCTCCCGAAAATATGTTATTTTTATATATAAACCGCTAAAGCAGGTAGTCTACTCTACACAAAAACATCGGTTCTCCTACAGTGATTTTTGTCAGACATTAATTTTTTTCTAACGTCCCTACATGAAACTAGTAGATTTTCGTAGATGCTCTAATTCCCGGCAGCGCATGTTTGTCATCCCGAAGATTTAGCTATGTGAGCAGTAAATGGTTGACACAGGCCTCTGGGGACAAGTTAAAATGGGTGAACGGTTCCTGCTTCAGCAGTCCTAGGGATTTTTTTTTTCCTCTTTTATTGGTATATTGCATTATGTGGCTGACCCGATCTTTAGTGACAGCTTGTCGGGCTGATTAATGCAGACTCTGGAGAATAGCTATCTGCTGTCTGATTGATTCACAGCGCCAACTCTCCCATACTTTACGCCGAGTGCGAACAATAAACACAGGATTTAGCAAGCGAACAAAATCCATTTGTGTGAACGACCAATACAAAAAAAAAACAACAAAAAAAAAACACAGATAATTGAATATTTTCATAAATGCCTTGATTGTTTTTATATTTCTATTAAAACATTTCCCTTCCTAAAGGTTCTGGCACGAATTGTATTTTCCTGATCTGTCCTTATTTTTCTTCCCCTGAAGGTTTGTTTACGTTAAAAAAAAAAACAACACAGAAACTTTTGAGAACCTTTTCTATGGCAATAACCTATCAGTGCCCGCCTTTGTGTCACATGACAATTAAGTGTTCCTTGCAAAAAATGTATACGTGATTTACGTAAATTATTTCAGGGAAGGGTTTGAGATTTCGGTGGAGATGTTGGTGGAGATGCTCTTAAGAGTTCGTGGAGCTCATTAGATGTCCTGTGGTGTAATAATAAATAATAATATTAAAGTGTCACATGGGGCACATATGTCACGGGATACCAACTTTCAGGTGTTTAGATACTTTTTTACCTGTATCCATCATTCTTCTTGTTGCCTAGTGGGGGACTTCTCCCCAAACGGCTTCATTTAGGACTAAGATGTCAAAATGGGGTGCTAGAGTCCCTAGCAATGAGCTCTACAGCGGAGCTTCTCAGATTAGGCTACCCAGAGCTCTCCCCTTTACTGGGCTAGTCCTTCGTGAGGCTGGCTGGTCAGCCTTGTGTGTGTGAGGCTAGCCCCATGCAGTCTTGTGCAAGTGGGGCGGAAGAACAGAATCAGGCAATGGAAAGCCGGGAAAAGTTACCCAAAGGCCCGAGGAAGCAAAGCTTTCCCGGAGACCCCGGGTCAAAGAGTTCCCAGGTATGCCATATATAAATAAATAAACACATGGTTGGGGGGGGCTCTACCTGAAATATATGAAATGGTCCGCGTTGGTAGTTCACGTTGTGTTTTTAAAGGCAATAGAGTAACCTGCTGATTTTTTTTTTTTGTTAAAATGACCGGTTTCTTCAATCACAAATTGTCATTTATCAAAAAAGTCGGCTGATCATCCAACAGAGTGGTATGAAAGCTAATGCAGTTATAATGCTCATATTATCCATTCCTACAAAAGAACGCATTGTAATCATTCTTTTTAGTATGCAAATTGCTCTTCGGCATTTTAACGCGGGGCTTTCTAATGTATTCGGCATCACTGATCCATTTCTGGAAGTTTGAAAAGTTACAGCCTTACAAATTATAACAGTCAGAACAAAATAGCCTCGGCGACAACACGACAACGATCTCATTGTGTTGATGGATATATGGCGTGAACTTTCCGATCAGCTAGTGCTGAGTGATATTGGTTGGTTCCCAGAGTTTGGGTGTATGTGTGTGTGTGTGTGTGTGTGTGTATATTATAATATATATATATATATATATATATATATATATAATATAACACTGGTCTTTAGTAGATATATATTGGTGTTTAGTAGATTAGATATATATAAATATATATATATATCTACTATAGATCTACTATATATATATATATATATATATATACCGTATATAATCTACTAAACACCAAAGCTACTTGAAAGGTCATAAGCCAGTGACTATATGGGATGTAAGTCAAGTGTCTCGTGTTTGTGACCTTGATCACGTGAGATTCCCGGGCTAAGCTGATTACCATGCTTTGCTTAGAGATGACATCATTAAACTCGAAATTAAATGATGTCTTTCGGCATCTTTTTACAACATTTAATAAATAAAGAAAAGTCGCCAAATTTTTTTAAGCTGCTTTTTAAATGAAGGTTTAAGGTCTTTCACCTCTTGGTTACCCACATTGCGTGTTTCTGATTGATATTATTTATTTTTACTAATAGCCTATAAGCGTCTAAAGGAGTAATGGACATAAATATATGAACTGTAAAAAAAAATAAAATCACCTGTCCAATATCCCAATTACAATGTTTTAAATGTTATTATTATTATTTATTTTTTTTTTTTTATTTTTTATTTTTTTTAATTTTTTTTTAGACGTTTGTTTAAACTAAGTACGTTTTCTCGTAAATAATCTTCTGAAGGAACATGAATTTTTCATTTCATCAGAAAACATTATTGAGTTCCGAGCAATGTTCCTTAAATTAACAGAGAGATAACTACTCAGTAAGATTATCATTATCATTTGAAATTCAAAGGTTTCATAGCAATTCTTTTGTATTGTTTTCTAATCTTTTCTTTTTTTTTTATCCCGTTCTTCTGAGATTTATGGAAATGTGGTGACATTGAGCTCGCTGATGAAGGAACGCAGTCTTTCAAACATATAGCGGGATAATTACCTAAGAGTCGGCTAATTGAGAATTGATTACATTTTACGATACCATGTTCCCAGAATAATTCCTGAACAGCTGACCATAAATTTATACAAGTCAACCAGAAGATGGTGAACATCTCTGTCTGACTGCAAAATCGTGCTTTAGAGATATATTTGCTTTTTAATATTTAATTGTAATTATCTCCGCCAAATGCCCTTTTTGTTTTATGCATTGCATATGCTGTTAGGACCAAAACTTAAATGCTTACTTCGTGGGGAAAGGTCTAAGTTATTTCCTCAAGGTCGTTTCGAGGAATCCTTAGGACTTCAGAGCTTTAATGTACCGCATGCCAATCATTTTTAACGTCAACGTGCCAATTTTGTTCTATAGTTTTATGGTCAAAGTGCTGCACGTGGACCGTGACCTTATCCGTGGCAAGGCTTGTGAAAGTCATTGGTTCCTGTGTGCTATTTATTGGATTAGCCACCTGTTGACTGCCTGACTCTGGTTTGATGTCTCCATACATAATGTACGTTTTTAGTCGTAATGCTTTAATTTGCAAAGATGAGGTCTTTTGAGATACTTTGTTTTGGAGCATCATTTAAGAGACACAGAACTTCCATGAGACAGCTGAGATCTTTCATCATGTGTCTGATGCACCTACCTGGGAATTTTTTGGCTTTGGCCACCCAGAGCCCCCTTGCTAGATGCGAGTAGGAGGTCCCACTGATGTCATTAAGGTTGCGGCGGTCCTGCTGATGTCATGGGACACCCGCTATTTTTAATAGTGATGAGCAGGGAGTGGGGCGTGCAGTAACCCGGCCACCCAGAGTGACCATTGAGTAGAAGTAGCTGCTCAGACCTCCGCAGCTTTATCGCCTCCCTGGTGGTTGTTGAGAAGACCTCTTTTTTTGCCCCCTGCTCACTGACTTCATTTGGCATTATGAAGGACAATGCCTTCAAGTTCTGCATGGAAGAAGGGCTGAACTCTGTATCATGATGAGTTAAATTACCCTGTATAGGGCCAGTCAAGCTTTCGCAGCAGGGCAATCTCCCAGGAGCAGGTCCTTCATACTGAAATTCCGATTCTCCATCAAAGCTTTGCCATTGTTGAAACCCGTCCCGGTGGTTAGGAGGGGCTTTTGTTTTACTTGTAGAGAATTCAGGAGAACTCTTACCTCCGCATCTAAACTATTTATTTGTTGAACCCCGCATTCTTTAATAAATATTTAAAACAAGTGATATCTTATCAGATGTAGGACTATGTAGCTACTATTGTAGCATCGATCCTGTCTTACTAAGCCTATGTACTGATTTGATAGAGGCCGGCACTGGGTCTCATGAACCTTTCTGTGGACAACTGTGAATAAGTATAGAATCCTAAGAATTAAGGAATATAACTCGCTAGGAAGGATGTATATTAGACGAGAGCTCACGGTTCCCAACTGCTGTGAAGTCCTATAGGCAGTGAATTAAAACAAGGCTAGGATTTCTCATGGAACAACTGTTGGATGGGGCGATCAAGCTACCATTCCAACGAGTCTCGGTTCCCAGGCTAATCATAATGCCCACCTGCCCCCCTTTCTCAGGAAATGAATCAGATTTACACTCCCGAGGAGTTAACTGCTGGGCAGACCAGATGTCTCCGCAACGTCTCCGGTTACCATAATGCAACTTCGGTCTTCTCTGCAACGTTCAGTCCATTTTAATCTTCGCTGAAAGCCAAGAAAACCCTGGGCACTGGAGCTAAGCCCAACAACCGAGGGATAAATTATTCTCTGCAGCTATATCTAAAAGACACGTCCCGCATGCCCAGAGATGGCATACAGCGCCTGAATGTCAGATAAATGGCACCGTTCACCATCACGAGGAACCTCGGCGCATGAAATCTAGGTCATCTGGTACAGAGCAAGATAATAAAAAAATAATACCTGTCCTGAAGATGAAATAAAGTCATATAAAAGTCACAGTGAAAAAATTTAAATAATATATTCAAGGCATATGTAAAAATAACAGCAGGTATTCCTACCGCATGGGATCCTGTTGGAGATGTAAGACGAGGAATGATCTATACGGCGGTGTAGTGGTGGTCTTCAAATTCTATTTGGATCATTAAGGTCGATTTCATCCGACTTTGGTGCTTATTGGTACTGGACAGTACTGGACTATGTTACCCTTTAATAGAACATGATGGATCATTCCCTTTACATTTAATTGGGGAATAAAAATTTCTGAAAGGCAAAAGCATAGAACAAAGGTGGTCATCAAACCTACATTAATGTCGCCTAATCATTTATTTATTTTTTTATGATAGAATCTGTACTACTATATATTCTGCTTTGTGAGTAAATGTACAACGTAGAGCTAGAAATGTTATTACTAGCAAAATTAAAATAATCTCATATTTTGCTCTATTTATATTTTTTAATAATGACATTTAATTGTAGTGTACAGTCATGTGACATAGAAGGAGGGTACTGATAGGTGGGAACATTTTGTTGCTATAGGAACAGAAAAATCATCTTAAAATTTAGTGAGTTTTTGCATGATATACCATTTGAGGGAAAAGAAAAATGGCGCTGGTGTATGTCTGGAACACACTAGAACACAGAGGTAATGATAAACCTATACTCGTACCTGGGAACTTCCCAGGGTATGCTTCCCAGAGGTCTCCCTTTTTTGGGGGAGTGGCTTCACGGAGGGGCTGTGACTACTCATGGGTGGGGCTAGCCCCAGAAAGCCTTTCGTGGGAGGAAACTGGGCAGGGAGCAGGAGAAAAAGGGCAGATAGCAGGAGGAACATAAGCAGGGGCGTGAGCATGGCAATACGTACAAACACATGCTAAGAAGAAGCTAATCCGGGGAAGCAGGGGAAAGAATCAATTAAGTATGCATTAATCTGGCGTAAGCAATTATTCACTGCGAGTGTTGGTTGCCTTAGGCTGACTGAGAGCAAGTTCTCAAAATAGTTTTTCTCCAAAAACAACCGAAGCCTCTCTTGCCGTCCCAGATGTGCACCGTATCCATCCTCAGAGCAGAAAAACGTGGCCGTGATCGCATGCTGCGGGATCCTGTGAATAATTTAGAAATTGTGCGCTCTGCACTCCCCCCCCCTCTAGGTTACAGCCTGAACTTCGGGTTGTTTTATAATTCTTGGCCTTTCAAAGAGCAAATACTCATGAAATGACCTGTATTACATGTCCAGCCAAGTAGCCTAATCCTTCCAGCAATATCTATAGATAGATATTTTGACGTCTTGATCTCAGTATCGACATTTTATACTTGAAACCTAGGTGTCCGAAATGACGATCTCGAAAGAAAATTCTGATTTTTGGGGTAATTTTATTCTTTGGAAGTTAACCAAGAAAAAAAAAGCCATTGTTTGAGTTTATACAACGTAACCCCTCGCCACTTCGGTCATATCCACGTTTAAACAATTTTTCCTGTGCTTTGACAAGGCGTACTTTTTAATTACTATGTAGAACGCGATAGACAAAACAAGGCAGATGTAAGGGGAAAAAAAGGCTATTCTAGCATTCATAATTATGCACAATTGAGCGATGACCTGATTCTAATTGTGAAGAAGAGGGGGGGGGATTAAATGTAAAGATGTTACATTACAGCCAGCTGATTTACATAAAACTATATTGGAGAACCAACATAATGTGTTTGTGTTTAAAGGGACTTGGATAATGTCCCACCAACAATGATGGCATATTAAAGTACTTTGTAAGACCCCCAAGGAACTCTGACGTGCCCTGAGTATACCGCGCATGCATATTGGTACGAGTTGTGTTTTGGGAAACAGACAAGAGAAGGTGGGCCTTTTTATTGGGCCAAGTTGCAAAAAATATGGAGTTCAAGTTTCGCTGTTTTACTTATTTTACTTTGATCCATTTTTTTTGTTTCTTAATATTAAGGCTTATCATGAAAGGATAAATGTAATGTTCTGCAGTTGGCTCATTAAATTTACATAGGCACAGCTCATTTTAAGGCGTTACTGTCCCTTTAAACACTTTTCCGACATTTAAAGGGTCAAGTATTTTACTGAAAACCAGGCAAACATCTTGGTAACTATCGACGGACGGACAGACGACGCTTAATTCCTAAGATATTTACTGAAGCCATCCCAGCTGTAAATATTCATTATTTAGCATTCGTCAGACCGGTACAAATGGGATGTCATTTCTGGCATTTCGAATAGAAATGTTGCCTGTATCTGAATGCTTTATGATTTATGAGGACAATACCAAATTTTTTGCTTTTAATGTATCTTCTGTAATAAATATAAATGTGTTTGTTTTGCTGGCAATCATGCAGATCCTACAAAGCTCTGAATATTTTCTGTACCAGGAATATTCCGTGACATGTTTCATCTTTAAAAGAAATGACCCAAATGACTCTTGTTGAAAGCGTAGTTTCCGTACAAACATAGGAATAAAATAAACGAATAAAATACTGCCGTGTACAGGACTAATTTAGTAGGGCAATACTGAAATCGCCTGCAGCCCAAAGCATTGAAGTTCGTCTGACTTTGCTTACTAAGTAGGACTTTTATTTCTTCTTATTAAACCAATGGCTTACATTCCACCTACGTCCTGCTTGTTGATTCCTCCACGTGACGTTCTTTCCCTTATCAAGACTAATCATCTACTTATGATTTGCCCCAGGAAAAAGGAATGGCAACAGAAAGATAATTGACAGACACGGTTACTATCGAACGTTCCATCAGTGGTTATTCCACTGGTGGCCTTAAGAGAGTCTTGTATCTAAGTGCCTCTAGGCATTGTCCTACATTGCCTTGTGAAAAAGTTGGACCTGACAATTATTTTTACTTCCAACGGATAATAAACAATAAAAAATGCAGTTCCATCCAGTGGTTTGGTCTTCTGTAAAATGTTAGAACTACCGCTGTTGTGTGTAGAGTTATACCGAAGCTAACGCTACCATTGTAGACTGAAAAAAATAAAAACTACAAGTCTACTGACCTTCAACAGGTATTTTTTCCTTAGCGTCCCTTCAAAGTCTTCTTCACTCTCTCCTGGACCTATCTGGTCCTTTCTTCACAGATAACGAGGATACATGACTTCAGAAACCTGGCCTATTATCCTTTTTTTCTAGTTTGCAAAAGAAAGAGGCAGCTGTAGAAGAAATCAACAAAATAAACAAGAATGAAATGATAATGCGAGTTGTTCAAGTTTGAAAAGAGCAAAAAATCGAGAGATTAGGTGACATCAAAGAATATGAACATCCATAGAAATTGGGGGGGTTTGGTCCAAGCTGGGGGAGGGAATAGCTAGAAGAATGAGGGGTGAAAACCTTATCCAGAACAGGTGGTCGAGTAAAAAAGAGGTGGGGGAGGAGATGAAGGACATGGGTAAAGAGCTTGGAATAGAACAGGACTTAGACGCCGGATTTTGTAGAAACAAAGCGATATAATTTATTTTCTACGAACTTTAATATATTTTATTTTAGTATAGAAATAGGGACATAATACAGCAATACCGTTTTAATAATGGGCACTTTGAGATTAGTTGTAAAACCATTTCGGGGAAAATAAAATTAAAATAAATAGTTGAAAAAATTTCGATATACAGGGGCTAAATTGTCATCATATTTATGACCATAGTGGACCCATAAATATGACCCAGTGATTGCTTATCTGGTAGCGTCTTTCCAAGAATCCCCAGAATAAATATAATTCAACAAACATTTTAATATTTAAACTTTTAGCCATGGTAGATGATGGCTTAATGTGTCTTAAACCTCAGTTTGTCTTGAAGAAGGCAAACAAAAGCCGGCGCTTCATATACATCTATATACTAAATATCTTTAATGGTACTTGCATATTAAATATATGGTGATTATGTATTAGAAGTGTGGCTTATGTGAATTCCATGGGGGCAGCCATCTTAACTTCCTGTTCTGAGGCTCTGCATCATTATTTCCGCCTATTAAGTTCTCTCTCCTGTGTTGTTACGTTCCTGATGATTGTTGATTGGTTCAGGAGAAAGGAGGTAACATCCTAACAGGAAATGAAGTTCCTGGTGATAGCTGATTGGTTCAGGCAGTCTTTGTAAAGATGGGGTCAGGAGAAAGGAGATAACATCCTGACAGGAAATGACGTTCCTGATAGTTGATTGGTTCAGGCAGTCTTTGTAAAGATGGGGTCGGGAGAAAGGAGATAACATCCT
>VKOC01009798.1:0-10225 GCA_009364415.1 Spea multiplicata | reverse complement strand
TGTGTCTGTCAGCCGGTATGTGTGTGTCTCTCAGCCGATGTGTGTGTCTGTCAGCCGGTGTGTCTGTCTCTGAATGCTCCTGTGTCTCTGTCGGAAGCAGTCTATGTGTGTGTCTGCTGCTGTGCGTGTCTCTTATTGCTGCTGTGTGTCATCGTGTTGTCTGCCGCTGTATGTTTGGGTGCGTCTGCAGTGTTTGTCAGATTGTGTCTCTGGTGTGTTCATGGCTGTGGGTGTGCGGCGGCTGCTCGTCATGTTGTGTGTTCTCGCTGACGATCATGCGTTTATCTGTGTCCGTGGTGTGTCTCTGTTGCTTTGTCTATCGATGCTGTGTATCTCTGCTTATCTGTTTTCACTGTTATGTGTAAAAATTGGGTTTATACACATACTAAGCAGGTTCATTTTCCATGTATTTGTGTGAATGTGAACTTATTCTTCCTGTTTTTGATCCAAAAGATGGAAAAAACCCTAATTAAGCTATTTTCCACAATTTTGACACTTAGGGGGAAAAATCTTTCTTGACTCCAAAAACGGTAAATCAGATTTCTCCTTGGATCCAGAAGCTTTAAATATTATTAATGTCCTAAGATATACATACCATATACTATATATATATAGCCCTGTATGTTCTGCTTGCATGTATATGCATGTATGCTGGCATGTATCATATGAATGTCAGATGCTGTATATAGGCGTGTGTACAACACTTCAGAATATGATGGCGCTATATAAATCAATAAACAATAATAATCTGAATGGACAGGTATGTATAAGTGCATCTATGTGTAAGCGTGTGTTGTTGCACGCGGTACGGATTCATTAACATATGGGGCGGAAAAAATGCTTTGCTGGCACCATAATTAGCCGTGTGCACGGAGAGACCCATCTGGGGTAAATACGGCCCGCCGAACATCGTATTCATCTCAGAAACTCCAAATTGTGGAATGAGAGATTTCGTTTCGTTACACAGTAAGGCACTGTTTAAAACATACACATCTTCTATTAATATAACTGATTTATTAAATCTACATACTGTATATATTCTATTTCATATATATATTTATTTAGCCTTATTGTTTAATTGATTTTTCTATTTTTATCAGTATCAATTGTTTCCGTATTTTGGCGTTTCCCCGACGATAAGGGGCCCTATACTAATGTAAAGCGGAGGCCATTTGAGCGCATAAGGGCAGATACTAGCGATACTCCTAATCAGAGTCTTCTTCTGAAGGCCCCCCCCCACCCCCTAATGCTGCTCGTCCAATCAGCTACAATATTATTCAGCAATACGTCCAACCGGCCAATTCTAGACCACTGTATACGGTGCTAGAGGTTCCAGATACTGTATAAAAGTCAGCTTCTGTATTCACCATATTCCCAATGTGTCCGGAGCAGTATGCACTAGTCCTAGAGGTGTAATACTCCATGCCGTGCCACAGAACAGTCCTTGAGCCCCATCCCCGTTACCATTGACAGACTTACCCGCTACTCTTCCGCGGCAGGGGCAGATCCTGCTGAAAGAAATCAAACAGATCAAGAGAAAAGTCAACAACCAGGGTCCCATAAACCTCTAGGAGCAATATAATCACCATTATATGCATCATATACAACATCAGCCTCTAGGAGCAGTATCATTAAAGAATGGCAACATTGTATCACATGGAATATAAACATCTAGGAACAGTATCATCAAAGCATGGTGAAATCGTATAACATGGAACGTAAACCTCTATGAGCAGTATCATCACACCATGGTGGCATTGTATAATATGAAATGTAAACCTCTAGGAACAGTAACATCACAGCATGGTGAAATCGCATAACATGGAACGTAAACCTCTATGAGCAGTATCATCACACCATGGTGGCATTGTATAACATGGAACGTAAACCTCTAGGAACAGTAACATCTCAGCATGGCGACTGGCACTGCATGTATCATACAGAACATAACCCTCTAGGAACAGTATACTCACAGAAATGTGACACAGTAACAAATGCACATAAGCCTCTAGGAACATTATCATCCCAACATGGTGTCATCATATCATATAGAACATAAAACTCTAAGAACCTCCAGGAACAGTACGGTAACATCTATTACCCAGAAGATAAGCCTCTAGGAACAATATATTGTGGAGACTTCATAGTATCAGAGAGCAAACACCTCTAAGAACAGTATAATCACAAGAAAGTATTGTACCATGTAACACATAAACCTCTTGGAACCTTAAAACGAAACAATCAACATATAATTTGGGTCATAAACCCCTAGGAACAGTATCATCACGGCATGAAATCACTTCTATCAACTAGTGCTTCAGTCTCTAGGATACTGATACACCTCTAGGAACAGTATCATCACAACATGGAAACTTTCTATTGTATAGGGCATACACCTCTAGGATCGGTAGCATCATACCATGGTACCATACTATTATATGGAAGATAAACCTCTAGGACCCATATATTCCATCAGAGGAACGTGATACCTCCATATGGAGCATGAACATTCCAAGAGCAGTTCTGGAACTAAGTGGCTGAAGTGCAGCTGAAATCGGTTGCTATGGTAATTGCCTCATTTTAATCATTTTGATGCACAATTGCTATGTATCCATAACCACCAGCGTAGTATATGGAATATTCCAGCATCTTCCATACTATCTAAGCTGGGACCCCTGCTTGAATACAGGTGACGCCATTCAGAATATAGTCAAGGACCATTATTAGAACCATTTGTCTGCCTCCCTACAATCGAGTTGTTGTGATGGACCGTTAAAGCGTTAATAGCCACAGGGTCCCGGTTTGCTGGTGTGGCGGCTGCGCTGCTCCCTCTCCGTGATCCAGTGAAATTCCCGGATTCCCAGGACTCTGTTACTACAGTGACGGCAGACAGATGGAACAATGGATGGATACACAGAGGATGCTCTCCACGGAGACCACGATGAATGATACGAGCCCGCTGGCCACAGAACCTACCCCACAGCGCATGGGTGTGTAATAAGAAGACTACAATGCCCAGAATGCACTGCAAATACAGAACAATAGGGACAAGCCTACTGCAGACACACTCTGCTATCAGGACTTTCCCAGGGAAATCGGGAGATTTGGCAGCAAACTTTGCAGTATTTTAGTTACCAAGTCCTCGTGTTCCCCAAACCAGGACACTTCAGCATGCGCAGTGTCACACGCAGACCCAAACCCATCGCCTGCGCTCCCCGAGCTACCAGCAGGCCTAATAAGCTGGTCTAGCACAGCTAACAGCCGCCCCCAGCAAAGTCAGGACTGTTGGCAGCTACAGTGTAACGCAAGAAGACAACGGTCTTTGTTTATGTTGCGCCAAACGACGGCGAATTCCTGTCGTTTTCTCGCTTGTGATATCAGTGATCAATAAATGCAGCCCTGTCAATTATTCATGCCGTGTCCTACAAGAGATGTATCCGTCTCCAGAAGAAAAGAGTTCTTTGGTTTCCTGATTCCTCCTCTGGACATCCATGCGGGGCATAGAGGCATAAAAACAATATACATACATATATATATATATATATCTATACATACACACAACATGTATATATATATAAACCCTAAAGGTTTTGGAGTGGGGGTTTGTAGGTGATGTCACAATACCATTTGGACTTTAATCATGAAATGACATCATTTGGAACAAGGCCAAATGTTTCTGATTATGCAAATGACTTTTTGCACTAATTAATTACCCAAGGGAGTAGTCATCACGGTGCGAGTCACGCTAGACTGGGATCGAGTGCTGCTGACGTGCGTTTGTAGGGAACTCACGGACAACTTCACTTATCTACGACAATATTTCGTGCGATTCTAATAATTCTAATAATAATAGATGACCCCCCCACCACCACCGCTGATCACACCCTATAGAGATCAGGAACGCAGGGCTGCAGCACAGAGTAATATATATATATTATATAATATGTATTATGAGGGATACCCATAAATAATAACAGACCGGCCAGACGGATTGTAAGATTGTAAGACCAGGGCCCTCTTACGTGTGGGGCCCTTTAATGACTTGTGCTCTACCCCTATTGTAATAGCACTACTGAATCTGCCAGCGTGTAATGTAATGGAACATGACATCATAAGTTGATTACAAGACACCAAAGGGCTCTCTGGTCCTGTCTAGTCAAATAAATAATAATACTATAGTAAACAGTGAAAAATATGTAGAATCTTTTTCAGCAATAGCAGCTCTCCCATAGAAGAAATCCTATGCACATTTCTGGGAGCTTTTTGGAGGTGCAGTGAGTCCTTTTAACTCAAGCATCTGTAGGTTCCGCACACCGGACAGCTCCTCATCTGTGGGTCGGGAACAAGAGATAGCTCCTCATCTGTGGGTTCTGAACACCACACAGTGCTTCATCTGTGGGTTCAGAACCCCGGACAGCTCCTCATCTAGTGGTTCAAAAACCCAGACAGCTCCACACCTAATGGTCCAGAACCCCAGATAGCTCCTCATCAACTGGTTCAGAACCCCAGACAGCTCCTCATCAACTGGTTCAGAACCCCAGACAGCGCCTCACCTACTGGTTCACAACCCCGCACAGCTCCTAACTTACTGGTTCAGAACCCGAGACAGCTCCTCACATTCTGGTTCAGAACCTCAGACAGCTCCTCATCTCCCATCTGGCGCTCAGCACTGTGCATATCATGTATCATGGGGTATGTGATCAAAACTTCCAGACCCATGGACCTTAGAGGTTGCTGAAGACTGAGCTTTTCTGACCCAAGTCAGCAAACATTACTCGCTGTACATGGACTTTACTTGCCTATGAGAAGGTCATTGACGGCCCTTAAAGTGACATTCGCTCTCTTATTTGTGTTATATTGTGTATCATGTTTGCTGTCACATCGTACATACCCCATCAAAGTGTGGATTTTCAGCCCCAGATAAATATGAGTTTCTAGTATTTTTAATTGAACAGGGATTAGTCATATGCCAAGTTGGCCAAAAGACTTATTTACCCTCCTTGTGGAGCAGCTTCTGCGATTCCGTGTCTACAATAGGGGCAGAATATGTCTATATGTCTATATAGAGGGGAACAATCACCTAATATAGCTACAAAATAATTTTTAACATTATCCAAGCTCATGATTCAAATCATACTTGTACTTTACTGAGAGGGTAGTAGAAAAGTGGAACATCTTCCCAGTAGAAGTGGTAGAGACTAATACAGCGAGGGGATTTAAACATGCATGGGACAGGCATACAGCTCCTGAATCTAAGACGAGACCAAGTACTGGAATGGGATGAAGCGGTTTAATCAGATTCTATTTTTCTATGCAAATGTACAGAGTAATAAAAAAAAACTACAGAACCCACAATTCTTTGCAAAAACAGAACAGACTAAAAGATCCAGAATGCATTGCAGCAGACAGGATGGGGCGCCTCTCCAGGCTACACATGATGATGAAGTGGTATCCTAGCAACAGATACAGGATGGAGGGAGATGCTGTGTGTGTAGTTCATGCAAATAGCACTCTGTCTGTTTGGGTAGCATGCGGGATATAGGGAGATGTGGATTCTGGAATATATGGCTATAGAAGGAAGGATATAGGCTGCACCCCCCCCCCACTTTAAGTCTTTAAAGTGGGGGTGCGGTCTATAATCGGCATTTAGCGCAATTCATGCAGTTCCGGGCGCCGGGAGGGTGTTTTTTATTTTTGCTTTAGCCCTGCTGCGGGGCTAGGGTTAGGATCCAGATCCCCCACAGCGCTGCAGGGGACCTGAATCCCTCTCTCCGGCAGCCGGTGGACGTCTGTGCGATGCGCGTAGACAACCTCCGCTGCTGCCGGCACTTCTGTCGGGGCTTCTATGACGGAGCCCCGTGTGACATAACCTTCCAGTGCTCCACCATAGAAGCCCCCGTGGCAGCGGAGGTTGTCTGAGTGCATCGCGCAGACGTTTGCCACCGGGGCTCTCCGTCATAGAAGTGGCGAGCAGCGGCAGAGGTTGTCTACGTGCAACGCGCAGACGTCCACCGGCCAGAGTGGCATTTCTAGGGGACATAAAGCATATCGGGGGCAGAGTGGCATTTCAGGGGGTATAAGGCAAATCAGGGGAGCAGAGGGGCATATAGGGGGGCCATAAAGCATATGGGGCATATGAGGAGAGCAGAGGGGAATATCTATAAGTAAGGTGCATTCTGAATTAAGGGGAGACCTTAAAATGGCTATTGACTTTCCAAATTTCTGTTTGTATATAACCTATGCTGACTATGCTGCATAATAGATACCAAAAATGTTAAAATACATGAATGTATAAAATTCCCCTTTACACTAATGTGTATTTTTTCTTTAAAAGCACCAAACTTTAAGGGTGCGGCCTATAATCGGGTGCGGACTTATAGAAAGCGAACTGATGGGAGAGTGACCGATCTATCACCGTCACGCCATTGTGATGTCGGCTGCACATGAGCCACAGCCGGACAGTGATGTCATTTCACACGCCTGTGATGTAATGGCCACACTCTACCCACTAAGCAAAGTTTCCAGGGGTCAGGGACCCTAACTGGGACTGATGAGAGCCAGATTGCAGCACTGGGACTGTCCTCAGAAAATTCAGAATATTGGTTGTTATGTTATAGGGAGAAGTTATAAGGAGCAATTATAGAGAAGTGATTCTATGGAGCATTTGGAGGAGGAGGAGTATAAGGAGGGGTTATGTGGGGTAATAGGAGTTATATGGACTTATTGGGGTGGGTTATATAGATAATTGGAGGGTTATATTGAGTAATAGGAGGAGTTGTAGGGAGGGGTTATATGGAGTAATAGGAGGAGTTATAGGAGGATTTATATGGAGTAATTGTAGGAGGTATATGGACTAATAAGAGGGGTTATAAGGTTATATGGAGTAATTGGAGGATTTAGAGGGAGGGGTTATAGGGAGAGCTATAAGGAGGGGTTATATAAGTAATAGGAGGGGTTATGTGGACTAATAGGAGGAGTTATATGGAGTAATAGGAGGGGTTTTACGGGTTATATGGAGTAATTGGATGATTTGTAGGGATTATATGGGGTTATAGCATAAGATACACTGAGGCATTGTAAGTAGTAATAGGAGGAGTTATAGGGAAGGGTTATATGAGTTATAGGGAGGGGTATATGGAGTTATAGGAGGAGTTATAGGGAGGGGTTATATTGAGTAACAACAGGAGGTATAGGAGGGGTTATATGGAGTAATAGGAGGAGTTATAAGGAGGGGTTATATGGAGTAATAGGATGAGTTGTAGGGAGGGGTTATATGGAGCAATAGGAGGAGTTATAGGAGGGGTTATATGAGTAATAGGAGAGTTATAGGAGGGTTATATGGACTAGTTAAAGGAGTTATAGGAGGGGATATATGGGGTTATATGGAGTTATAGGAGGGGTTATATGGAGTAAATAAGAAGTTATAGGAGGGGTTATATGGAGTAATAGGAGAGTTATAAGGAGGGTTATATGGAGTTATAGGAGGGGTTATATGGAGTAATAGGAGGAGTTATAAGAGGTTATATGGAGTTATAGGAGGGGTTATATGGAGTAATAGGAGGAGTTGTAGGGAGGGGTTATATGGAGTAATAGGAGGGGTTATATGGAGTAATAGGAGGAGTTATAAGAGGGGTTATCTGGAGTTATAGGAGGGGTTATATGGAGTAATAGGATGAGTTGTAGGGAGGGGTTATATGGAGTAATAGGGGGCATTACAGGGAGGGGTTATATGGAGTAATTGGAGGTTATAGGGAGGGGTTATATGGAGTAATAAGCGGGAGTATAGGGAGAGGTTATACAGAGTAATAGGGGCATTATTGGGAGAGGTTATACGGAGTAATAGGGGCATTATAGGGAGATGTTATACAGAGTAATAGGATAAGGTACAGGGAGGAATTGTATGGAGTAATAGAATGAAGTAAAACATTTTTGAAGGAATGGAAGCCATCATTGGGCTGTATAGATAGTTTACAGCGGGTAAGCCGGGTATTAGCAGGAGTTATAATGGATGGCGATATATAGGGATGGAGATACAGAAATCTTTTGTTAGCAGACTTGTATGATATGTATTATAAGATTCAAGGATCAGAGGAGTGAGAAAAAGGGTAAGGGAGGAGTGAGGAAGAAAAAAGCAAGGGAGGGGTGTTGCAGGCAGGCAGTGAAGACACGCCAAGAGAGTAAAGATGAGACATTGAGCAAAACCCGCAGGAAGATTGACGAAGAGACACAACATACAAGGACCGAGACAATAGAGGAGAGGGGAGAGCACACGACAGAAATGGAGCAATAATTGTACCTGCAGCCTCCTGCGTCTAATAATCCCAGAATCATCCATGTTATATGGAGAGCGCAGAACAGGGAGAATGAGACAGGGAGGGGGGGGAGAGAGATGCAGTGAGGGAGGAAGGGACGGAGGGAGGAGAAGAGAGAGAGAGAGGGAGGGAGCAGAGGGCCACAGGCAGACAGTAATACTTTAATACATCAACCAAAGGCTGGGCTACCTTTTCCCGGCAGAGGAGGGGGGGTGGGGGAGAGAAGGTGGCTGGAGACACTCGCTAAATGGACAAGGGAATTAGAGAGGGGGATAAAGGAGAAAGCAGACATGTGCAGGATGTGGTAACCAAGGATGATCGCAGAACGACAAGAGAGGGAGAGCAGGATGGCGAAGGAGGGACGGGGTTAACGGCTTGGATCTGCGGGGTTCATTAGACAGTGGGGGCCGAGGATGGAGGTGGGTATAGGTCAAAGGCTTAGGGACTGACGGCCCCAAATATAGCAGGAGAGAGAGACATGGAGTGTGGCTGCCCTTTAAACCTGAGCCGCCCTGCGTTTTATGAATCAATTCCAAATCACCGGCTAAGGAGCGTGACCCTAAAAAATCCCAACCCATACGTATTCCAGGTGGGGTTCGCCTGAGGGCTTCTCTGGGCCACCAGATGGGCGACGGGGCTCCAGAGGCATGGAAGAGCGTCAACCCTTTGCACTCCGGAGCGGAAGGGCAAAACACTCCGTCGTGGTACTTAAAGCGTTAAACCACCAGCTTCTCGGTGCCTGTTCCCTATGGTCCCCCGCGCTCTCAGTGACATCTGTTAAGTGTCAATATCGCTACGGCTCGTGAGACGCAGAATGTCTTTAATCGGATGCACAGAGACCTATGCATGCGCCATTTAAACCCAGGGAGGCACCGGGAGGGGGGGGGGGCAGAGCCAACGCTCCACACTGGTGTGTTTATGGCAGAAAAGTGGAAATCTGCCCGGTTACCGGGCCACGGCTATCAGAAGAGGCTACGGCTATGAAGATGTAAAGGATTCTGGTCTGCAGAGCTTACACTTTAAAAGAGTGACCATGATGCAATACTAGGGCAGGAGTGATCTTATAAGAAAGAGGGGACTATCCCTGCAGAGCTTACACTCTTTTTATAAACACAGTGGTAGACGCTACAATACAATACATAATATACATACAGTTGTGGTTTATACTACGTGGTACGTGGGGGCAGGGAAGCCTACCCTATAGACATGCACCACCTGACATACGTTAAATGCAGGATGTCTGCCGGTCACATGACCCCCCCGGCGCCTCACTTCTTCTTCCGTTTGCCGTACGCACTCCACATCCTAAGGGCAGCATGTATTGATCTCACCATTTGCTGCTAAATTACCTTCCCTACCACTTTCTACATAATAAACTAATGAAAGTCGGAGCTATTTAACGTGAAAGCCACCACGTGTTATGGACTACAACTCCCATAATTCTCGGCCAGTCTCTGAATGCAGCTGTGGGGGTCATATAATGCCTGACATGATACTTCGAAGGGAGACTCGTACCATTACTATCACCGGTATTAGATTAACAATACGCTTTCTAAAATATCTTGCTGCTTTTTTAAACCACGTCTGGTTTTTGCCCCATAATGAAATGTTTTCAGGCAGCCGAATATCAGCCGTTTCCATGAATTCTCGCTCTGTTATCTGATCCCCGATCTACAAGACAAACATCCTGACAACAATAGAATAGCTTGGTGTAAATCACCTAGCCTGACATTGTGACCAATGAAAGTCCATTGTGGGACAAGCACTGCCATAAAGCATCAGCTCGGTACGGTGTTTGAGCTGGAAAGTCACCCAAAATATCACATGACTGACAACAGGGTTATTACTGTATACAGTGCTGGGGGGTTATATTACTGTATACAGCACTGGGGGGTTATTACTGTATACAGCAC
>VKOC01009794.1:0-22890 GCA_009364415.1 Spea multiplicata | reverse complement strand
TCATACTGCAGGGCAGCACTTTCTCTGGACTGGTCAGCAATATGGAAACATTATATGTGTCCTGCAAAACATGGCAGCTGGTTGGGGAGATCTCTTTTGTAACCAGCCCATTCAGCAGCGGCACACCAGAGGGCCTGGTCAACCAAGAGGGCAATCTGTTTTGCCACAAAGGGATTGCTGCCTGCCTGGACCTGCCAGCCTAGGCCTAAATACATCATTGTACATAGTCTTGCAATAGCTGTGGGAACACTTTTGCCTGAATGGAAGCCAGAAGCACTTTTTCCAATATAATGGGGGTCTATTCACTAAATGTTTTGATGTAGTGACAATGTCTACAAGAAGAGTACAGAGCCCCCCCTCTTTATCTGTCTGTAAATTGAATGCTGTAAAAATAGTCTGAATACCTTTAAGAAATCAAATCAGGAATAAACAATCAGACACATCCTGCAAAGGAAATCATCCTTACCTCTTGGGACTTTATTTTCTGTTAAGTTTATTCTGCTTTCGGAAACCACGCTAAGCATAATGTATTTTAGCCAATGGCAATGAAACTGTTATATTCAGTTTTGTGTTTGTTTTTTCAGCTTAATATTTTTTGTAACAATACTTGGAAAAAGAGAAAATGAAAGTTACATATTGCAAGTACTTAATATGCAAACTTTTGAAAAAGAAGCTATTTTGCTGACAAGTTCACACTTTGGTATCATATTTAGCACCCTCACAATTACAAAGTTATTAATGGCCAGTCTAGCAATGTTATAATTATTCCACACGTGTACAATACTATTTGGTATATGCCATCCTGCCTATTCCCAGCAGCCCAATAAACATACTATTTATAGTTAATATTAGTAATAGACACTTTACTGCATGTATTGCTTTGTGACGGGCAGGATATGCTCTCCTTGATGATCAGTAAGCCCCAGATAGCTACCTGTCTTAGGTGAATATTCTGCTTCAGCAAGTGCAGCTCTCCATACATGATTAAACATGGCTATCCCTAATAAACTCGTAGACTAAGGAATGGTGTGTAGCTATTGGTGAAGCTATTAGAACTCTGTAGTAACGGGTGATAAAGGGTCTGGTCCTCAACAGACTTGGCATTCATCAGGGAACAAGTTAGGTTCCCAATAAAAGGCATTACACATGCAATGTTATAAAGGGTCCTCGGCCACCAACCTTTGTATTCGTGTTGTTATTATGTGGGATATTTTATATAGATATGTATGTGTATAAGATATATGTGGAAGAGACAAGGGTGGTGAGAGCACTTTTTTTAATCAAAAATTACAAATCTGTATTCTGAGTATGCTGCAAGTGAAGTGTTGAGTAAACAGCAACCTAAATGAGATAGCTATTTACTGTACTGTAGCAATTACACAGATAGATACATATTGACACCTTTCTTCCTCTATCTCTCTCTTTATATATATATATATATATATATAATACTATATATATGAGTTTATATAATATATATATATATATATTAGGGTATGTTTATATGTATATCAGCATGGATTTCTATATATAAGCGCATGTGAGCATGAATGTCTACGTATAAGTGTATGTGAGCTTTTATGTCTTATATTACTCCATGGAAAATATATTTTCTTTGTGCAAGGTAACACTGAATACAGATTCTACATGTTTTTTTTTAATAATCCAATTGTAGTTCCTTGATCATGTGTGTGCGTGAAAAGTGTTAACATAAAAAAAAACATTAGGAATGGCAACACTAAAATCAGACAATGGCAGCTCGATCCTTCTGTTTTTGCATCAGTTTTTTGCATCAGGTTTCTCAATGCCTGTGCTTTATATGATAATGATTATCCCTCTCCCCTTCATTACATGCGCAAGATGAAATTAAAATACCCCCAAAACATTTTTGTGGATGTCTGTGCCTGTCTCTCCTTCCCTCCCACTCCATCTCTCTCTCCCTCCTTTTTTCTTCCTCTCCTTTGTTCTCTTTTATCACTTTCTCCTTACCACCTCTTCCTAAACATCACAACATCCACCCAATCCCTTGGCTGCCTCACCCTTAACATAACAAAGTCCTTCCCGCCCCATGCCTGCTTCTTCTTCAACTTAGCATCTCCTTCCAGTGCCATAGTTGAAGAGACTGCAATTTTAAATGCAACAAAATTATAGAAACATTAAAAACATGAAGTTACATGTCATGTTTTGGGTATAAAATATATATTGTACTTAAAATCTTAAATTACCAGCATTCAAATTGAACCTCCACACTTGTGTATGCATTGGGGAGGGGATCGGTCTTTGCTGCAATCAAACTACCTCGGTCAATCCCACATACACAAAAATTCAGTGCTTGCATTACCCAATATGGGTGCATATGTCATAATGTCTAACAGGGCATATTTAGGGATGCACAACTCCAGGGTGTATATATATCTAAAGATCAAAAGCCCATTTAAATATTACTCTGAAAGGTACCACTATGACTAGATAGGTATTATTACTAATATTACTCTATCCTATCAATGGCTTTCAGTAATCCAGCACCAAAAAGGCTCAACATCGGGTTCCTACTGCTCTGATGTCCAAATGGTTAATACACAAAGCTGAAGCATCACAATACTCCATTGTTGGAGTCTTTTAGAGACGGTGCAGCCTGAGTTGAACAGGTTATGAGGCTCCTGACAAGGTCACAGGACACGGGGCCTGTTTGTTAAACACTGGTAATGCTGTCTGGTTTGATGTATGAGCTGCTCAACTGATACTTCTACTCACTAGGCCCACCAATAAATCACACATAATGTGTTCTGCTCCTCTCTTCTGCAATCTCCTCTTCCAACTTTATCTGTTTTGCATTGTGTGCCCTTTGTTCTCCCATTTCATGTTTTTCTTTCTTGCCAAATATCCTTAATCCTTTTCTAGTTTACATTGGTATTCATTATTATACTTTAATTCCCCTCATTATTCTACATCTTCTATTCTCTTGACCTCACTTGTTTGGTCTCTTCTATTTACATTTTTTTTCCTTTCTCTATTTTCAAAACTGCTGAATTTATGCTATTATTTCCAAGGATATCTTATTCCCTCTGAGTCTAATACTTGCCATGTTCCCTCCTCTGAAATATCTCTTTCATCTTAAAAAAAATGGCTCTTTCTATTTAGAACGGATTCAGAGCTAAGCTCTGCTGCCCCCTTTCTTAAGGCTTTTACATTTGTCTCTACAATCCATTCTTATTTGAGCTTTTTTATGTGAAAACAATATCGCATATCGACAACCGTAACCGCCGAAAACACACAAGGAACTTGTTTATGCCTAAATAGAATTTACAATCATTTGAATTTAATGTATTCATTTTTTAGATAAATTTTCCTTAGTATCCCTTATGAATCGTCAAACCAGGTTGGATGTTTAAGATTATCAAAAATACCCTAGATCAGGGTTAGTCAAAAATCAACATCTGCTGGATACCCTTCCCTGGCTGTAGACTGTAGACCAATATGGCCACGGCATCAATTAATTATTAGTTATTAAACAGTTTAAGCAAAATATGTTTTTGGTGAATCGATGGCCAAGTAGTCACTTTATTATTCTGATCAATATATGCTTTGGTGTTAGATGTAGCAGCGGCAATGCTTGAATTCTGAGGGCTGGGGTGGGGTACCCATAAACTAGAATTGCCTAGATTGTTAAGAATATTAATATAACTGACAACTGAAGTTTTTCCTAGTAGCACGTACAGAAGATTTAGCTACTTATTATTATTAGGGTTTCGGGGTATTTTGTTTATCGATCTTCAGATTGATTTCTCGTAGACATAAGGCACATAGTCATTCAGTTTTGTCCCAAGTAATTCGGGAATTCTTGTGGTCATCCAGTCTCCATTCTATTTGCCTGCCACATTTGTTCCGCCCTTTGTTAAACCATCTGCCTTCTAGTTTTGCTTTATACTGGCTAAGGTTGCCAGAACCTCTCCTCTCGGCCCTCTGATCTGGGTATACCAGCAGGAGACCTGAGGACCAGCTGTCGGTCTGCAGACTATGTACACTCACGCTGACCATTACGTGCTGGGCAGTGAAGCTAGGAGCAGCCGTCTAAGCTGGCAATGTAAACACGGTCTGTAAAAAAGGTCTGCGGACAGCACAGCTGCTACCAAAGAAGGACAGTGCCATTTACAGATATATTTTAGTATAATTGACATAGTGTTATCTTAATTTATGATGGCAATCTTACAATTACATACCTAATTTGACATCTTTATAATAGCACTTCTGGGATTTCAATCCTGTCTTGAAGAGTAGGTTTAGAGGTCAGAGGACAGTTGTGATTTTCTGATTTAAAAGGTTTTGAGCCACTACTAGAGATTTTTTATTTATTTGGGTTTTTTTTGTATGGTACATAAAATTCTACTTTCGAGGACAAGGTGCCTAGAGTAATAAGAACATAGGGCAATATTTCCACATTCACTGGATTTATTATATCCCATTTTTTATAGTGTACACTTTAAATATTAAGTTACGTTAACAAGTGGTGGACCTTAATCTTTGCTGTGTGTAATTCCATTCAGTTAAGACTGATATGTTGATCACATCGCATTTTATTTTATAAATTTTTACCTAAAATTCTAAATTGCAAACAAACCATACAATGTATAGCAGACGTAGTGAATAAAATAATATAAATGTATTCATTTTGATTGGCCTGCATATAATATAGAAGCACACCCATGTATTCTTCGTCTGACCAGGCTGTGGCTGAAATACAGGGAATGTATCTTGCCGAGACAAATAGGTTGCCAAAGAGAGCCATAAATCTGCGTTGGGAACCAAGCCTTATGACACTTTGCAAGGAGTAGTTCTGTAAGAAATGCTGCAGCCTAGGGAGTTGAAAGTTTCTAGGGGTATTTACGACCTCGTAAACTTCAATGTGTTTCCTTCTCTTCTTAAGGATTAGAGAAATAAAAATAACAACAACAACAGTAAAGGAAATAAAAAGTACTAAGTTGCTTACAACATGATATGCTGACACCACTGCAAGCCTTGCCAGGAGGCATCGTGGGTATCGTTATGCAGAGATATATGCACAGGTGCAAGTTTCCGCTATAGGTCTAATGCAAATGGAAAAAGAGCTTCTTATCTTCCAAACAGCACAGGCTGAGATCCCATGCAATCCCCTGGATTTAGGGGAGCCCATCTCCATATAAGAGATTAATTCAAATATGCAAGATAAGTAATTCAATACATATAGTTTCTATTTTTAAAATAATTCCATATAGTAGTTTTAACTCGGATGCTTTAGGCTTGACCCCAAATCTCAGGGCAGATTCTCAGGGTCACATACAGGAGACGTTATTATTATTATTATTATTATTATTATCTTTTATTTATTAAGTGCCGACAAACTATGCAGTGCTCTACAAGTGAGGGAGTTAACACATGCATAACACATATACATTAATACATACAGACACATCAAGAACACTGCCCTTGAGCTTGCCATCTAACCTTTGGTATTTTATACAAAATTCCAGGCAGGATTGGTAGGCTTTTGAGGGCCCTGCTTGTGAGCTTACAATCTAAAGGTATAGTACATACATATGTACGGAGCCCATTATAGGATACTTGTGTTTCCTTCAAGTACTATATATATAATCTAGAAATAAGACCCTCTAGGCTGGTGACCTCACAAGGGAAATGCTGGTATAGATCAAATGCCAAGCTTGGTAACGTAATCCTGTCTGTATGGCAGGTTTGCTTTAAATTTGATGGTATTTTATAGTCACATGTCACCTAACACTATAATCCAATCTGCACTTGCCACCACTATCTGGCCTTGGGTTGGCCTCGCTGGTCTCATCGTTCATGCTCCTCTAAATACAAATGCAGTGAACTATTCTGTCTACTAAAATGCAACTCAAATAGCGCAATCGGGATATATGACAATGTAATGGTTAACAGCCCATTACCAAAGTCGGTGTAGCATCAAAAAAAGTTTCTCTAATACGAGTTCACAACCACACTGAATAGAATTCACCTTTTTCTTCTCACCCCATCTGTAAAGAATTTCAATCTCAGCATGTGGGTATCAAACATCTCAGTTTCTAGATGGCTACATCTGCAAAGGGGAAAAACTAAAGCGGGGCAATTGAGGATCGACCTGACATTTACTGCCTGGCAGACTCCGCTTAATAAAAACCCGTGCAGGGGAAAGTGAATGCAATGACTATACATTCATCCCACACTTGGCATCTGGCCGCACTGTAAGGTTTCAAGAAAAGGCTAATAACAATGCATCTCTTACAACATTAACCTTTTTGCTGCCAAAATGAAAGTGCATTATAGGCATTTATTATAATAAAGACTTTAACTTTTTTGTCCTAGCTGACAAGTCGGAAGTAAAGGCTGCCATATTCCCCGTATCGGTTGCTAATGATGTAGTCCAGGGTTGCCTTTTAATTAATATTTCAAACTCAATCAGCAGTAGGCGAGTTCAGTCTGCAATATCTTATATCTCTTTTATGTCTTGCCTTTTTTTCTGTCTTTATATGGGAAATGTCATTTAACCCATTTCTGCCCCCCAAACATTTTCTTTTTGTGTAGTAAATCATCTTAGTGCCCAAGGCAGCTGCCTTGTTTGCCTGTATGGTAGGATGAGCCCTGGCCATTTCCACGTCACCGTGGTAAATTCTGACATAATCTCGGGTATATATACTTGATTATGTGAATAACCATCGTTTCTCATTCTCTATTATGTTTTCATAAATTATGAGATTATTGATGGACAGTATTATTCTAAGCACCATTATAGGACTAGCATGAATATTTACTTTCTTAATGACCCAAAGGAGTTCTTTGATAATGGATTTAGTTTGATATCCTTTCAAAACTTACTTTGTGACACAAAATAACAATTTAAAATTAATTGCCAAACACATAAATTAATATCTGAAAGCACTATTTGGTCTTTTCCATGTGAATTACATATGCCAATACTCTTTAATCCATCTTTATTATTTGAATGGCAAGTTATGAATAGGCCCTGTGTAGTAAGTAGGGTTCTTTCTGCAAGTGGGCTGTGTGGACTTAATTCTTCTGAAAACCTTTCAATGTAAAACAGACCATCAGTGTATTCTTATTGCATAACTGGTTGTTCTGCCTTAAAAAAAGGGAAATGTCAACTTACCTTCTCTACAGAGAATAGAAAAAATAAAATATGCAAAGGAGAGTAAGAATCAAACAGAACAAAAACTAAGAAGAGAGTCAGGAGGCCAGACACGTGTAAATATCAAAAACGAAAAGACAAATCTGAATGTGAATATGGGAAATATGTCATGGGGGATGTGCTTCGGAACCCTAGTGCTGTAAGGAAAATTAGAATTATTGAACCAACAAACAAGTGTAAGGATCAGCAAAAATGACAATCTCTACACTTTGTGGCGATGATACAGATGCTGATGCTGTATCCGTGCAATGACCAATCTCATTCTGAACCATAACGAAAAGTTAAAAAAAGAAACACTACTAATCTTGAATTAGAAACAGGAGCAACTTCATGTTCTTGATTGACGTGCTTTGAAGCTATACCATATAAAAGAAGATTATATTTTACACAGAAGGATTATTGCTAGTTAAAGCTATATCAGACATTCAAAGCCACCAAAACTGTCAGAGTGTGAGAGAGTGTGAGTGATAGCAGGGCCGCCATCAGAAATGTTGAAACCCCTCAGTGAACAAATGTCATCACTTTCACAGATGACCCCTCCACCATTTATTTTTTCTACTAGCAAAGATGACATAGGCAGGCTTTTCAGAGGTGAATATGGCACATGCAGGCTGTTGGGGGGGGCACTGACAAGCCATTTGGACACAAAGATGGCACAGGCAAGCTGCCTGGGACAAAGATGGTACAAACAAGCTGTTAGTGGGCACAAATGGCATAGACAAGCTGTTTGGTGACACTGACTATCTGTTTGGGGACAAAGATGGCACAGACAATATGGCAAAGGGGTTCCCCCTTTTTGGAGCACAGGATGCGCAGGCAAGCTGTATGGGGGAACAGATAGCACAGAGAAGCTGTTTGGTGGCACAGACAAGCTGCTTGGGAATAAAGATTGGACAAGCAAGGCCTCTTAAAACTGCACTGAGTGAGAGTTAATTTAATAATCATGATAACATAACGGATGTGTGCGTGGTTTTGGTTGAGGTGGGGCAGCATTTCATCCAGGCAGCACATTGTCTTTGGGCTGGTCCTGCATATGGGAAAAGGATACTCGGGGCAACTTCCAAGTGTCCAGTACCACAACAAATATAAACTAAACAAGGAATCTTGGAAAAGGTGGGTTTAAGTAACTGCTAAATTATTTTTAAAATAAAAAGTTTGTAGAGTGGATAAGGCAAGGGAGAGAGAAGAACACACAAATGAATGAGATAATATTCTAATATAAAGCTGTTGAAGCTTATTGTTTGGAGAATGGTAGAACTATGTGGAAGTGAGTTGAAAATGGATTTTGTTACAAAAAATATGGCTGTACTGGATACTGGTGTTAAACTCCAGTGACGTGTATAAAGAATCATGGCGGCACCAATTCTTCAATGCAATCAGCAACCGCTATTGAGATTTAGAAGTACACTTGTCAGATCCAATAATGCTGCTAATGTAAGCAGAAACTTGTGTGGCTGGAAGTTTTCCTAGCTCCATTGATGTTATAAGAGCGCCTCAATAGGGCATGGGAAGATCGCAGCGTTCCTAACTCTTAGCACCGCTATGGTTAAATCTTTAAACCTTTGAACATAGAAATCCATAAACATTGCAGCTTGCAGAACAGCGTGTCCTATATCTCTCTCTGCAGAAAATCTGAAGTTAAAACACATAGAAACTATCAAATTCCCCTTATTCATATCTGTATATTTTAATAATTTTTTACTGCGGAAAAAATCAATCATAGCAATCAAAAATAAACAAGTGACAAAGAGACTTAGTGTATCTGAGAGAAGAAAATAGAAATTTACTGTTAGACCCATATTACCTCTGAACATTGATAAAATATATTGCGACATCTCCCAGTGATCTGGCAAACTAGTTTATGTAGCTGTATACAATCATTCAGACATTAGATGCTATAACATAAACTATGCCTTTCTCTAATATAGATATTTTATATCTTTACAATTTTCTCCCTAATTTTCTTTTATGTTCCCAAGGAATTGAGAAGTGACAATTGCAGAGTAAAATTAGATTGACACAGAACTCTGTTCGTTATGAAATACAAAAAAGGCTGATGTTTAAAGAGGCTCATGTTGGGGTATATTCACTAAAGGGAGGTTTAGCAGCAGAGTTGGGGTTTCAACTCCCACATTTGAATATGAAGGCCCATACCCAATATGATTCTGCTGCAGGAAAAGCTATGCTAGCCCTACATAATGCATAGTTCTCCCACTTACTGGAAATGGCATTATACAGGGCTGGCTCAGCCTTTCTTGCACATACATTTGCCAGGGATGGACCCTCATAATGCATTGTAAATCGAGTAAGCTAAGGGCACAACTCTCCTGCCAACAGTCCCTTTAGTGAAGGAGCTCAACCATCAGTGTGTATTTATGGGGATGCTGCCCTTGACCTGACTTACAGCAGCACCTTCAGCTGCCCCTCACACATACTGACCAGAGGAGGACCTCCTCCTCTGTTAGTGTTAGGATCCACTCCCCACTGCCTGAAACCTGGCTTTATCATTTGGGAGTTGTTCCAGCAGCTTCCTCTAGTGGCCACCCTCCTCGCTCTGAAGCTCATTATGTGATTCAGCTGCGCCTCGTTGAGAGCATAGCCTTGCCTTTATAAGAGCTGTCCTGCCCTTCAGTCAGGGCCTTGGCATTAATCTGGAAAGTCTGCTATGCTTTGTGCCGTGCCTGAACCTGCACCCGTGCCTGAACCTGCACCCGTTGCCCTTTAACCTGCACCCGTTGCACTGAACCTCGCACCCGTGCGCTAACAAAGCATCTTCTTGTGCCTGAACCTGCACCCGTGCCTGTTGCCTGAACTGCACCCGTTTGCCTATGCTGAACCTGCACCCGTTGCCTAGCCTGACCTGCAACCCGTGCCTTTTGCCCTGAACCTTGCAACCCGCTGCCTTTGCTGACCTGCACCTGTTCGCCTTTTTGCCTGAAACCTGCACCCGTGCCTGTCCTGAACCTTGACACCCGTGCCTGAAACCTGCACCCGTGCCTGAACCTGCACCCTGCTGAACCTGCACCCGTGCCTGAACTGCACCCGTTGCCTAAACCTGACACGTCCTGACCCTGCACCCGTAGCCTGAACCTGCACCCGTGCCTGAACCTGCACCCGTGCCGAGCACTTGCATACCCGTGCCTGTGCCTGAACCTGCAAAACCGGCCTGAACTCACCGTGCCTGTGCCTGACCTGACCACGTGCTGTTGAGCCTATGAACCTCGTGCCTGAACCCTGCACCCGTGCCTGTGCCTGAACCTGCACCCGTGCCTTCCTGCAACTCTGCACCCGTGCCTGTCCTGTGCCTGCTGCCTGAACCTGCACGCCGTTGCCTGAAGCCTGCACCCGCTTGCCTGAACTTGCAACCGCTGCCTCTGCTCTGACCTGCACCGCGTGCCTCTGCTGAGCCTGTGCCAGTTCCTGCCTGAGCCTGTACCCGTTCCTGCCTGAGCCTCTGCCCGTTTCCGTACCCGTGCCTGAGCCGGTACTCGTGCATGATACACTACACGAGCTTAAGCCTGTACCCGTGCACGAACCAGTACACGAGCCTGGCCCGGTACCTCCGTTTCGCATCCGCCTAGTGGGCCTCCGTTTCCGTCCGCCCTGCCAGTGGGCCTCCGTTTCCGTCCGCCCTGCCAGTGGGCCTCCGTTCTTTGCCCGAACCGTGCCTGAACCTGTCTGTACCTGCCTCAGCTCCCGTCTCTCTGCCTCTGCTCCTGAACCTGTACCTGCCTCAGCTCCTGTCTCTCTCCTTTCCAGTCCTGCTATCCTGTCTGTACCTATCTCTCCGTAACCATGCATAAAGGGGTACAGACAGAGTTCTCCGTATCCCCTGCACCTGGACTCCTACCAGACCTCCTCGCCCGGGTCATGACAGTTAGGTCATCTTCTTCTATAGCTCTGGGATAATACATGATGTTCCAACAATCTGCCTCAATTCCCATGGAAATTACACTATGAAAGTCAGGATGATTGTAGCGGAAGCTAAAATCAAACATGGCTATGCAAAGCAGAGACAAAAAAACATTTGAGGAAACAGGTAAATGAGGAGAGATGTATTATGAAACTGTATAGGGTTGAGGATCAGAGGTGGAGAGGAGAATGGATTGTAAATACATACTACAAGTAGTGTATATCTCAGTTACTGTGAGCATTTTGTAACATGAAGTGCTGTAATAACTTACAATTACTTCTGTAAGGCTGAGAGTTGTAGTGAAACAACATCTGGAAGGCTGCAAATTCTCCAAACCTGTTTTGTTCAGCCACAGCTGGCTCCCACACTCTCATTTCATCATTTGATCCAATTCCTTTGTAATTGTTTTATTCCCATTTTCTCACTTTTTATTTTAGTTCTGGTGTCTTTTTTTACTGTTCCTCCTCAAGCATCTTAATGCCATCTCGTGAAGAAAGACATAGATTATAAATAATTGTGCAATCTACTCATACTGATAGGTGGTGTTTTTTCATTATATGTTTTAATATATAGTGGCATGCAAATCCCAAGTACCCCTAAATACATTTACTGTGTTGGGCAACTAATTGTACTAGAGCACTATTCTAGGTGTCCACTACTCCTATTTTTTTGGACACTACTGCTTAGTCTTCCATTTTACGCTTAGTTTATTAACTATTAAGAAATCTAAGATATGGGACCTTCTCCTAGCCAAGAGGCTACCGTATTCCTTATCAATCCAGAAAGCTGAATGAACGTGTACAAGAGAGAGATAAATATCTGGATATTATTCTTAAATATAATTCTCTCCCTTTTAAGAGGCAAACAAGCTGTAATAAAAATGTGTTGTTTTCAGCTGACTAGTATGGACATCAACACTATGCTTTATTCTCAGTGGCAAAAAGCTCAACTCACATATAATATTTGCTGTTGCTGTTTAGTAACCCTTAACATTAATAATAATTTATTTTAATTTAATTTGAAGGACACATTTTGCCTGGGGGATTATGACATTGACATCTTCTTAATGATATTATTTTTCTATCCATTTTTTACCTCCATGCCAAGGGCTAGTTTCTTGATATTGTTTTGGAGCTTCGGTTTTTTTTAATATTAAGCAGAATTAAAAGTGATAAATCTTTGAAATTTTCTATGCACCCTGTAAAGTTACAGCAAACTTTCATTTTCACACCTATACTGTCTGAGAGAGACGGCAGGTGGCAGAAAGAGAGTGGTGGCACAGTAAGTAATACAGTTTTTAGTGAAAGGCTGAAGATGACAGTTGTGCAAACCTAACTTTTCATTTAAATAATTGTGAAAAATAAGGTTTAATGCCGCCATTACGCTCTCTCTCACTATGGTAGCAAGCAACAATATTTGGAATAAACGTTTAAAAGTTTTCTTTTCATAGCTGCGGCTTGTCCACTGGCGTTACTACAGGGTCGACGTCATGTGACCCCATTTTCCTGTCTCCTTGTACCGGTTCAAAATAGTTTGGAAAGGGCCCTTACGACCCGGACTGCACCGTCCCTAAACTATTTTAAACTGAACTGGCACGGGAGACAGGAGCATATCGGGGTCACGTGACATCATGTGACCCTGCGGTGAAACAGAGGCTGCCTGCGCAGTGTGTGGGCAGCCGGAAATAAAGGTAAGCGGGGACGAGATGTATGTATATGTGTAAACGTGTTTGTATATATAAATATGTATGTATATATGTGAGCATGGATGTGTAATTGTGTGTTAGCATGGATGTGTAATGATATGTTTGTCAACATGGATGTGTAATTTTGTGTGTGTCAATATGAATGTGTAATTGTGTGTGTGAGCATGGATGTGTAGGTGTGTTTGCTAGAATGTTGTAAGCAAGTGTGTGTGCATATGTGTGCTAGAGTGTATGTTGGAAGGGTGGGCAAGGGCAAAGAAGGCACAGACAAGTTGTGAAGTTGTGCAATTTTCGCACCAGGGCCCTGTAGTTTCTTGTTATGACATGCAAGACTTCCTTTGGGACCAAGAAAGATGCCCAGGGGCTGACTGGCTGCCTCTTTTACACTACAGCAAACGCAGGGAGGGGACCTTACAGTGCCATGACAGTCAAGTCAATGTTGCCCACCAAAAATTTAGCAAATATTTTGTTGATTTATACATTTAATAATAATTTAGCAAGGGGTCCATCCTGTAGTGTTACAGATGTCTTATAGATCAGTTCCATATAGTAATTTCCTTTTTTCAATGTGTAATATGTGGATAAAAAAAGAAGACTTCAAAATGGAAGATGCTGTAAGGTTAAAAAGTAACCGGATAAAATAAAGAAATAAAGCTTCTGATTAATTTCCATCTCTTCTTTCTGTTCTCTCGACTAACCTCTGTAGCCTCTAGAGAGGTGCTAATTAACTTTCCACAGTACCTGCCCTGTTCGACTCCCCACTGCAGCCAGGAGCACAGACCTGATGTGCCTCTGGAATTAGACTTTCTGATTTTGACCTGGAACATTTTTGCAGAGAAGGACTAACTATAGACTCATCAGGTTCACCTTTATTCCCGCAGATACTGCTGCGGCTACTCTAATTGTTTTCAAGGTACATATATTATCAAGCTACGTTGTAATTTAGTCTGCAGCATGCAGGTTTCAGATAACTTCTAGTTATCAGACTCACACAATCTGAGTCAGGATTATGTTGCAATTATATTACTTGAAAATAGCAGTATCCTTATATTTGCTTCCCAGAAGTGCATAAGTGCATCTGAAACCAAATTAAAGTGGCTCTCTTATGTAGATATTAATCAATTGAGCGTAAAACTGCTTATGTTTGCTTTAACATTTTTTATACACTATATCATTCGTTTTACGTTATTTGTAGGAAACGTTTTTCATTTACATTTGTTGTCTCTCACTGATGTTTTTCATCAGGGTCACAACAGACAACTGGTTGACCTGATTTTGTTTTATAAATGATTTCTCTTGTAAAAACCAAAAAGTATCCCAGCATATAACTGCTTGGTTCTTTCTGATAAGCTGGAGAGCTGGGCAACATTGTAAACGTTCATGGAAACAATGACAATCTTGAAAGTGACCAGAAACCACCAATTTCTGCCCACTGATATCATGCCACATGCATCTTATCCTGAAACATCATGTATACCATGACATCATTAGAGGTTATGTGAATACATCATGACCATTGTGAGTTAGCCATGAAGTTAGTTTGCCAAAATACCTTACAAGTAGTAGGCTGGAATACCTATTACAAATACATTAATTAAAAATGCCATTTATTGTCAAAATAATAAATAGGCAGTCCGAAAGCTCTGCTGCTGAAATCATGTTTATTGTTTGTGGTGTTTGGTGTTTATTTGTTTCCTTGTATTATGTGTGACCTTTATATTGCAATTCTTCTGTAGGGCAACCATGCTATATTCTAGATCTGCTTTAATCAAAGTAGAACTTGGCATATTTCTAGCTAGAAAAACATCCTCACATAATGCAGACATTCCATCATAATTATAAGATAGTAGACATCGGATAAAAATGATTACACAGAACCTCCCCTTTAATTCAGGGCAGTTATGAAAATTGAATTTTTCACTTCTCTGCCTGAATCAATAGAGCTTTATAAAGTTGGATAGTTAAACGTTTTGTGCATTACAGAGGACATCCACTGTCTTCAACCTTGAATTTATATAGAATACATACTACACAATGCCATTTGTATTTCTTATGATCTCATTTCAGTTTCATATACAAAAAGCAATGCTTCTGAGCTTAATTTCTGCACAACAGGTATATGGGAGCTTCTGTCAAGAGTTCTAACCCCCAAAACTAATCACCCCTTTACACAACTCCTTTCAGCACTTGATGATCCAGTATGAAACTATGAGATCTATTCATACACCAACAGATTCTTTCTGATGGACTATTAAACGGTAATAGAAACATAGAATATGATGACGGATAAGAAGTATTCGGTCCATCTCATTGGCCTGCTTTTCCTGTTGTAACGATTCAAGCAGTGGGGTTTATTCACTAAACTGAGAGTTGTGGATTTAACTCCTTCACTTCGCTATTCTTTATGAATGGCCAAGTAGGGCTGAGCTGTTCCTGACAATGCATAATTGAATGGGTGAGGAAACTGAAGAAATCTCACTCAGATGGACTTGACCTCTGAGCAGAATGTAGCCACTTCACCTCTGCAATACAGGGCATATGGACTGTCAAACCTGCGCTCCAAATTAAATTGATTTAAATTTGAATATGTAAGTCATCCAGTTATAGTTACGGTTTTAGGTTATTATGGTTATTATAGCTCATATTATATATATCTATACATATATATATATATATGAATAAATAACAAAGAGGCATAGGACGTCATATGGTGAACATTGTTACCAGTATGTAATACCTTTCTCCATGTCCTTTCTGTAGTGTTCGGTTACGCTATTCACGCTTTCTTCCTTTGTATACCCCCTCCTCTCTTGCTTAAGCATGCAGTAGGAAGATAAAACAGAATTATAAAATACTGGCAGAAATCGTAGCAAAGGAGCCATTATCGATCTTAAAAGTATATCTTTTTCTCCCTGCTCTCTCTTTCAAAGCAGATGGCATCAAGTTGAATGGTTTGAAGTGGGTGACGGTAGAAAGGGAAAAAGAGAAACTAAAGATGTGAATGAAGAGGAACGGACATACAGTCGTGTGAAAAAGAAAGTACACCCTCTTTGAATTATATGGTTTTACATATCAGGGCATAATAACAATCAGATGTTCATTAGCAGGTCTACGTAAATACTGCCCCAGATGAACAACAACTGAAGACATATTTTAATGTTCATTGTACTTCGGCTGGCACTGAGCTGAAAGGTATTTTACAGGATGCTTGTACAAGGAATCAAAATTCCAGACTACTTAAAATGTCACATAGTCCTTAACTATGAACAATTGCCTGACAAAAATGTCCATTTTAAAGCTTACAATATGTTTGTACTTCAGGTACAACACTGGCTTTACGATCAAATGGTAAGAGCACCACTGGACCATGGTGTCAACCCATCTGCAACGTCATTCTATTGTCTTGAGCATTTTGATGAGGATATTACATTGATTGGTATATGTTAGAGAGCCCTTTTTCAGTCATTTCCTGTGAGTGTATAGCACAGGGGGCCCTTTATGTTGGTGTGGAGACAATACTACAATATAAATGTATTTCTTATTTATTAATATTTCCTCTCTTTTGTATGAGCCCTATTTAGTAGATAATGGTATTGCTGGTTACATCCGGCAGTAGTGTTTTGTTACGGAGTGGTTCACAGTTCACATACGTTTCACATGCTTGGGTCAATTCCTAAATCTAGCGGTTGGAGAAGTGCAGCCGTGTTTATTCCATATATGTGAAAATTACATTTTACGACAGTTCTCATTTATTTATAAACAATAGAAACTAAAGCAACGCGTTTCACAATTGTATAACTGGCTCCAGGACATTTGACATCCATGGTATTTAGGACGTGATCGAATCTAATGCCTGTATGCGACCAATTCTCACATTTGAGAAAAAAAGTCACATCTATGTTTTTTTGTTTATCACATTAAATGAAAACTTCCCTCATGCAGTAAAAGTTTCAAACCTTATCTCCAAAACAGTGTGCGATGGCATGTCACATTTTTATATCCCTGCCTTCTAGGACTCATAAATTGATTCATTAAAGAATGTTCTTCTTCAGGAATACAAGTAAACCTAGAGAGGTTATCCCAAGCTTGTAAAAGCAGAGGAGCATGTAGCACTTCAAAAGGTTACAGATCAACATGTATTTTATGACAAGGGTCTATTAATCTTGATGTGAAGCCCCAGTAACTCCGACTCTACAGGGAAGCAATGGCAATGGAGATCTACAGATATGTTCCACTGTATGACAGATCAAGGATGGCTTCTGACCCTGTTGTTAATTATTCTGGAGCCCCTTCTAACATGACTTATCGTGAACAACACAACACAATCATTACACCTACTCCTTTGACAGTGCTTGTTTTACACAAAGTGTATCGATGGAGCAGTAAACATCAGGAGATTCCAATAATTTGTGTTACAGTAGTTTTCATTTGTTCTTTTTAATTGGTGTTCCAATTTTATTTGGAAAGGTGTCAACTCAGTTGGATTGAGATAAATAATGCCTTATAAATGAACTTTGATTCCAAAGTATTGCATTTATTAATGTTGCCAGTAGTGTTTTGTTACGGAGTGGTTCACAGTTCACATACGTTTCACATGCTTGGGTCAATTCCTAAATCTAGCGGTTGGAGAAGTGCAGCCGTGTTTATTCCATATATGTGAAAATTACATTTTACGACAGTTCTCATTTATTTATAAACAATAGAAACTAAAGCAACGCGTTACACAATTGTATAACTGGCTCCAGGACATTTGACATCCATGGTATTTAGGACGTGATCGAATCTAATGCCTGTATGCGACCAATTCTCACATTTGAGAAAAAAAGTCACATCTATGTTTTTTTGTTTATCACATTAAATGAAAACTTCCCTCATGCAGTAAAAGTTTCAAACCTTATCTCCAAAACAGTGTGCGATGGCATGTCACATTTTTATATCCCTGCCTTCTAGGACTCATAAATTGATTCATTAAAGAATGTTCTTCTTCAGGAATACAAGTAAACCTAGAGAGGTTATCCCAAGCTTGTAAAAGCAGAGGAGCATGTAGCACTTCAAAAGGTTACAGATCAACATGTATTTTATGACAAGGGTCTATTAATCTTGATGTGAAGCCCCAGTAACTCCGACTCTACAGGGAAGCAATGGCAATGGAGATCTACAGATATGTTCCACTGTATGACAGATCAAGGATGGCTTCTGACCCTGTTGTTAATTATTCTGGAGCCCCTTCTACCATGACTTATCGTGAACAACACAACACAATCATTACACCTACTCCTTTGACAGTGCTTGTTTTACACAAAGCATATCGATGGAGCAGTAAACATCAGGAGATTCCAATAATTTGTGTTACAGTAGTTTTCATTTCTTCTTTTTAATTGGTGTTCCAATGTTATTTGGAAAGGTGTCAACTCAGTTGGACAGAGATAAATAATGCCTTAAAACTGTACTTTGATTCCAAAGTATTCCATTTATTAATGTTGCCAGAAATTATTATTATCTTTTATTTATATAGCGCCAACAATTTACACAGCGCTTCTTACAATACATATATTCAAGGGATATGACAAGACGAGAATTGGCAGACTGAGACAAACTGATACATTAGGTGGAGAGAGCCCTGCTCGCAAGCTTACAATGTTGAGGGAATGGGGTGACAAACATAAGGCACAGAGAAAGGTGAGAGGTAGTGTGGTGGTTGTATCAGTGACATGGAAGTTCTAGTAACTGATGTGGCATGTTTCTCTGAAGAAGTGGGGTTTGAGATTTTTCTTGAATGTTGGTAGAGTGGGTGAAAGCTGAAGATGCGGTAAACAAGGAGGTCTATGTTGTATAAATTTTGTCGTGCTAGTCAGTACCAAAAGCAACAGGGTACAGCGGGGTAGTGCCTGATGTCCAGAATGAGTAATAGGCATTGGTCAGGGGAACAGGAAGGTGAAATCTAGAGGCCATACAAGAACACAGGATTGCAGGTCAATACAAAGGGCTCCACATAACATAGTCACTAAAAGTGACTATTGCAAAGAATCATAAGAAACCTTTCACTGGTATATGTAGGTATGGGACTAGCAAAGATGAGAATGCAGACTGCAAAGCAAGTTCACACAAAAATGCAGGCATAAGTGTCCTTATGTTCCAGTAAATTGAACAGCTACTTGTAAAAGAGCTGGGCTGTCAGCATGATGTCTCTAATATCCATATTGCTACAGAGGGTTACCTTTTGCCATTTTTATCTTTCTCCACCTAATCCCCTTTTTCATTCTTTTTGTATCGTCTGTCATTTAAGCTTATAATTTTAAGTGTAGCATATGACATCACGATTCTGTCTTAATTATTGATTATTTTTAATTTTAATTTTTTTATATATAAACTATTTTCATAGTTTAAATTTAAATATTTTAAGTATTTTCACTTTGAACCGAGTGACAGCAAGCAGGGCTCTACTGCCCTGCCTTGCTGATCTCAGTACCTGTACTTGCAGGGGGAGCTCATCAGCGGTTTCAGGAGGGTCTGGACAGAGTCTCTGGGAATCTTTTTACATTTATTATTGTCTACATCGATGTCAAGACTTCCATGCGGGCGTTTTCCATTTTTCCAATGTAACCAGCGCCCAGATCAGTGAGCAAGAAGCTAGTGATGCTGGCTCTTGTTAAAGGGAGACTACGGGCTGTCAAATGAAAGCCTGCGAGGTAACATCCTCCACCTCTGGACTGTTGCTACTGTTGGGGGACAGAGCATCTACCCCTTTTGCTTTGTGGCCCTGTCTATTATGCTAAAAAAAAGATGATTCATTCCTTGTAGAAGTGAACACTGGAGATTATATTGTTACTGTTCTGTGCCTTTTACAACCTTGTTGATAAAGAGTGGATAGTTAATTATATTGGTGATGGGGAGTCGAGAATTTGTTTTGTTGTTTTCGCTACATAGGCACGAACAGCATGACAGGGTGGCCTCCGTCTCTGTATGATTGTTGCTGCAGACAGAACAATTTGGGAGTAGAGTATAATGATTAAGGTCAGTGGTGAAAGCTCAGGATCTTGTCTTGGTGAATCATGTTCCGCGAGCAGAGCATCACGTACAGAAAACAAGATAGGGGAATGCTGGCACAGTGATGTAAAGGGATGGGGCCGGAGGGAATAACAGTTCAGTGCACACAGATAAGACAGAAAGAAACTTATATGATAGAAGAACAGTTCAAATATTTCATCTAGAGTTATGTGTAGGCTATACAAGTTGGTGCTACTCCTAAATAGGTTACTTCTGAACTTACATCACATAAGTATACTAAAAGTTTACTAAAATAATTTGAAAATGGATCATGGTTAACAAGGAATTTAGTATCATGGAACGCAATTACACACTGGGTATTTTATTAATGCTCAAAATCCCTCTTCTATTTGCTCACCAGGGAGATGCAGCAGACGCATTCTACCTGGATTTTGGAAAGGCTTATAATATCGTCCCGCTTAGTAGTTTTCAGTTGGACAAAAGTCTTGAGTGAGGATCATTCCCGGGTTCCATTGCTTTTCATCTATGGTAATGATCTGGTGCAGGATACTGAAAACAATAACTCGATATTGCTGGCTGACAGAAATGTTAAGTAATAAAATCATTTAAATGCAATTAAGCTGGTGTTATTTGAATACCGGTTCATTTAAAACAGAGCGTGGAACTCCGGTTCAGAGCCAGGCAACAAAACTCATTGAAAGAATGGAAGCATAACCTCTTGATGCTTGGATGTGCTAGACGTGTGCGGCTGTTAAGGCATCTTAAAGGCTGTTCTCTCAATTTAGCCCCATACTGTAAATTGGTGCCTTAAACTGGAATTACCTCGCTGCACAGTTCTTTCAGAACCTGCATAAACCATGATTCCGTTCTTCTAGTCCCTAAGCCTCTGATCAAGCACACATATTACTTTAATAGACTCGATATAACCAACAGAAGAGTCCAACCCAAAATCAGAATTATAGAAACGGGTATTCCTTTTACATTCTTTGCCATGAATCAGCATTTTTTCTTGTAAGACTCTCTGAAGGGCACCATGTTTGAATGCATTTGTTACGTAACCAGTTAAAAGATGTAAGCACTACATATTTGTCATTAACCCATTACTGAACCCTTGCAAGTTCTATGAAATCCTGTCTCTCCTCACAACACTCCTGTTGATTTCCTGTGCATCCTTGTTACTTATCCATAGATTGTTTGACATTTGTGCTATTCACTCCTAAGAGATCTCCAAGTCCTGCTCCGACTATCTCATGTATGCTCTGTCTTGAAAGTCATGCCTTCACAGGCTGTGCATGTACAGCACCACAGATTTCTAGTACTATGTGAACTGATGTTACAATATGACACAATATGGACATTTAGGGGTTTTTTGTCTGTACCTATGTAACTTTACTAAAAAGGCATTACATGGATCTATGAACTAGGATCTAAAATTTTTAGGCGCTGTTACATCTGCTCTGGAAAATATAACACATTTGTAACTTAGAAACATCATTCTTAGTGCAAGTAGGTATATATATATGTATATATATATATATATAGTGAGTGTGTGTATATGTACTCTATGTCTATACTGTATAGTGTTAGAATCGGTGTGTGTAAAATATATAAAATACACACACTGGGGTCACATAATGCACTATATATGACCCCGCTGGGTGTATCCAAGTGTATCCTACTGATGGCAGCCCTGATTCCGCATATCCAGCCCAATGTAGGACCCGATCTGAAGCATTTGCCCGGATTGCCAGTCCAGGCCTGTATATATGAGAATCGTATAATAAGTGCAGTCTAGACATCAGAGGGTTAAATGTTTCCTTATAAATTTATGTCATATGAGGGTGTTTACATCACTAATTACTATCACGCAGGAAGTGCAGCCCAAAGATCAGAGGGTTAAATGCTTCCTGATAGCTGCAGGTCACCCTCTGTGGAACTGTTCCAGGATAAAATATAAATTCCTCCATTCCACAGGTACATCAGATCCTCATTAAGAGCTGAGGAAGAGAGCCCAGCGGGACAAGACTGGGGAAAGTTAATTAGCACTTCTAAGGAGATTTTTTTTCCAGCCCTCCCTCTGCCAATATCTGATTCCTCTATTTTCTCTTTCCTCTCATATCTATAATTTTTATGTCTATCTTCTTTTTAACCAAACCATGACTTTTCTTTCATTGTTCGGTTACAGCTCCCTCAAATGTTTCTGTTTCTAGCTTTTTATTTTCTTTCTGGCTTGATATCTACAAATTTATCATTTAGTTGTGACCATGGGATTTCGCTCATGAAATATTAAACTCTTGAATGACTAAAAGAAAAGATATCAAGCAAGTGATGATCCTATATTTGGCACCCACACTTTAAAATGTAAAAACACCCACTAAGAATGTAATGTTTGCAGGAATATTTCTTGCACAACTTTGTAAACTGTTTTAGCCAAGCATTTCTCCTTCCTTTTTACACCTGCAGGACTTGTTTTAGTGTTTCGTGGTGATCTAGTGGGGTATTTTCAAGAGGGCACACACAATGACACTCTCCAGAGTCCAGTTAGTTAGCACTGCACTTGAAGGATGCACTGAGCACTTTAGCTTGACAGGCGCATCGTCGAGATAGGGCTTGTGAAGGAACAACAAAAACATTTTTCTTCACCATGAACCCAATACCGGAGACCAGGCAGATATGATGGAAAATAATTGTCCACAGCTTTATTATAAACCATAACAAGATAAATATTAACATATATATATATATGATATAGACATATATACAACATACCAAACAATAAGTCATTGTCCACAACAGATAACATACAATATAACCTTCACACATTCCCCACATGTCAACACATAGACAATGACCCCCAAGTAAATTATAACACATAAACCTCACCATACCAGAGAGATGCCCACTAACATACCAAACCAACAGTAGGGGCATACCGAGATACCCCTACCAACCCAGGTTCTGAGCCACAGACCAGCTCGAAACCTACCAAACGAACCAACCATACCAACCAGACAACCATAACCAACTGAAACATCCCCATTCTACCCCCACCTAACCAATACAGCC
>VKOC01009793.1:0-15803 GCA_009364415.1 Spea multiplicata | reverse complement strand
CCCAAGAAAATAGGGACATCAGTGAAGGAAAATGGGGCATTTGAGTACACATATGTGCTGCCCATACTAAACTTGGGATCTAAGCAAATAAGAAAAAAAACCCCTGTTTAAAGGATAGTCTAATGCCCCCTCCAACAAAGAATGCATATTAAAATATCAAGATGCCAAGTATCATCTCCCCTATGCTGTCTGCGTTTCACAAAAGATGTGGCTAATAACTGGCAGAGAATCAGAGGATAGATGGTTTTCTGATGAAAAAACAAAAACCTTACAAGATTACACTATTGTGTGATTTAAATTGAATAAGCTGGGGTGGCTGGAGTGCCTCTTTAGGAAACAAGCCAATTTATTTATCTTGTCCTGTATTGTTTAGTGTCATTAAGCACTGTAATAACCAGTTCGGATGTATTTGCACACTTAACTCCGAAGGTTGATGTATCACACAGTTTATTTTAGGTTTACAACCTTCCTTTTTTGTGGCTATGCAGAGGATGTGGATTAGTTCCTCATTAGTAGCTAAAATAGTAATGTTGATTATCCCAAGCACAAAAGGAAACTCAGAGGTAGAGCGATACATAGGCTTTAAAGGAATTTTATTTGACTTTTATACACTTGGGCTACGTAAAGTAGAAAATCTCGGACATCAATCTCTTTATTATTGTATGTACAAGATATTTAAATCACTTTATTCTAACATATTGATTTCCCCTGAAAGTACCACTGTTGTTCACATATACCGTTTTTTTTCCATTTGTATAATATTAGAAATCCAAAAACCTTGTGAAACATTGGATAAAATGGAAAGGAAAATAACAGAAAAAAAGTGCATTTGATAAAATCAGGCTTGTTCTGTTGTTGCTTGTTCTTTGGCCGCTTGAGGTTCTATGAGCTGGGGCTTTTTATGTCATTCTGTCTCTAGTGGCCCAAACTCGCAATCTGAAGGAAAAGACAAAACAAAAATATTAAGAAAACATAATACACACTTTTTTCATTGTTAGGTGTCTCAACCAGTGTGATCATTTACTATACTAAATCCGATCCGAGAATGTACCAGCATGTGGTACAGAAGTGGTACTGACAAAAATATGCAATTTTTAATTTTTTTTTTAGCATACCTGATTCCCCATATATTCCACATCAAGCGCCAACTGAAGTCTGATTTTGTTATCATCAGTAGTCCCTCCGTTAGATGTGTTAGTCGATGTTGTGGTTTTTCGAGCTTGTTTAAGTCTCTTTAAACTCTCTTCCATCTTCTTTACAGAGCTGAGAACATCTGATACAGTGTCATAATACCTAAACACAACAGGGTAAAGTGTCATCTTGATGGCAACAAAAAAATGGGGGGCCAGAATGCCGCCTTCAATAAACTAAAACCAGATCAGTTTGCAGATGAATGTTGCACAAGGAAGAGTGGTATCCATGTTTAACTTGCAGGAGATAATAGCTACAAATAATCAGCAGCTGATGACTTATTTATGAAGCTTATCTATTGAACAGTGGAGTGACTTGCAGTAAAATTTCATAAATCACATTAAATATGCATTGTTTTACTACTAGAAAGATGACCCTTGATATATTGGTAATGTAGTGGGATCACCAATGCGATGCTTACTGAATAAAGCCACAGGGCTATGATGTTATACTCCAACATGATTTGTCACTGCTGTCATGAATGGACAAAGATAGAGATAAAGACTCCTCTGCTTCTTCCCACTACACCACCAGCAGATGGCTACCTTGTGACTTTGGGGGCCAGGTTGCAGTCATACATATTACTTAATATACTGAGTGTTTAGTCAAGGCTGGTACTATATATCAGAACATAGAAAAGGTTTTTAGAACCTCAGATTCTTCATCAGAGGGAAACAGACACCTACATCATGAATAACATACACCAATCAGCCATAACATTATGAACACTGACAGTTAAAGTGAATAAAAATGATAATCTTGTTATCATGGCACCTGTCAGCGGGTGGGATATATTAGTCACAAAGTAAACATTTTTTCTGCTGTTAGAAGCAGGAAAGATGGGCAAGCATAAGGATCTGAGCAACTTTTAAACGGGCCAAATTGTGATGGTTAGACGTCTGGGTCAGAGAATCCCCAGAACTGCAGCTCCTGTGGGGTGGTCAGTACCTATCAAAAGTGGTCCAAGGAAGGAAAAGCCGGGGACAGGGTCATGGGCAGCCAAGGCTCATTGAAGCACTTAAAAGGGGGGGGAAGGGTGGCCCATGTGGATAAATCAGATTGTGCACCAAACTGCTGAAAAAGTTAATGTTGGTTCTGACAGAAAAGTGTCAGAACACACAGTGCATTACAGTTTGTTGTGTATGGGGCTGTGTAATCGCAGACCAGTCAGGTTGCCCATGCTGACCCCTGTCCACTGCCGAAAGCGCCAACAATGGGCAACTGAGCCTAAAAACTAGACCAACGAGCCATGGAAGAAGGTGACCTGATCCGATGAATCCATGTCACAGGGATGGCCGGGTGCGTGTGCATCGCTTACCTGGAGAACACATGGTACCACGATGCATCCACTGAGGCCCTACCTCGCAACTTACAGGACTTAAAGAGGATCTGCTGCTACCGTCTTGGTTCAGATACCACAGGACACCTTCAGAGGTCTAGTGGAGTCCATGCCTCGATGGGTCAGGGCTGTTTTGGTGGCAAAAGGGGGACTTACGCAATATTAGGCAGGTGGTCATAATGCTATGGCTGATCGTGTATTTTTCTTTGTTGGCAGGCTAAATCTTGACTTCGACTAATAACTCCATTTTTTCCTCGGCTAATATGGCAATAACTATTCTTCATATAAAGAAAATCAGAGTACTCATAGTATAACAAATACATGGAAGGTTTATCTGCATTGAGTCATTGGTTTTGCTTGAGCCATACAGTAAAAAATAAAATAAAAAAAAATATATATATAGTGAGGTGCTTATCTGCATCCTTCCACCCATAACACTGTAATAAATAACAGTCAAAAACAACATAATAGAGTCCCAGATTAACATGTCTCAATACACAAAATTACCTTTGAGCCACCTTTTTTGACCCAGAGAGCGTAGATAGAAAATGTCTACTGTAAAAGCAAAAACTGTGCTGATTATGACCAATTTTTCTTTAGAAACATTTCGATACATACCTCTGAATGCTGCCAGACAAGGCACCTTTCAGCCAATCCTCTCTGATTGACTGCTTAAGCAGATTTTTGTATTCATTTTGAAGTTGATAAAGGTGCTTCAGGGCATTGTCCACATAAGGAGAAGCCTTGGTCGGTAATTCCTAAGTAGTATTAAATTAGTATGTAAGCAAGGTTAATAATCAAAACAAATGTTATATAAATTTATACTAAACAGTGAAATCGGGATGCTCAATGAGTCTTTAAACCTTAAGAACAACTTTTTCTGATCCGTTTTAGAAAGATAATGCTAGTTTTTAAATCAGGTGGGGGGGCATAAAAAGTCATGATTTAACGTTAACAAATAAGCACTGAAAAGAGTTGAGACCAGCTGGGTTACTATGTGGTCACCTTCTACACATAGCACAACCTTATCCAAACTACTATTAAGCTTTGGATATAACCTTTTTTATGAGGAATCACATATTCATGGGATTTAAACCTAATGGTATTACAACAAGTACTAACCTTGTTTGTTCTTCTGTAAAGCCTGGGGACCTCCAGGGCGCTCTTTAAATAAGCAAAGCAGGCCTCGCTAAGGTCATTTGTAATTGTCTTATTAATTGCCAACAGAGGTATGGATATTGCATTAAGAGTATCCTCTAAGGCACCTACAGAGATCATATTATAAGAAAAAAAAAGAAGCAGAATAAGAATATGCACAAAAATAAGAAAAAGATACTGCACATGACCCTTTAAGTTCTACTATATATGCACCTAGTCGAAAATGTTAAACATTTTTCCAACTTGCACTTTAAGGGACACTCCAGCCATCTTCTGCTTTTTAATGCATTTGATAGCTGAGTGTCTGAGTAACTAATGAAAACCCCTTATACATTTACCATTGTTTTCCAACCACATCTTCATACAACGCAGGAAATGCATTTGGTCTCCTGCACAGCAGCTTACAGTTTCAAGGGGGTCTACCCAGAACAACCCCCCCAGCGAATAACTGCCGAATGCACTCCTATTGTTTTCATTGGGAATATTAATTGGCTGTTTCAAGCAGCCAAAACGGATGTCAAACACAGAATGACGAGGGGTAATCAGCAGCAGCCCTGAAGCTGCAGCATTTGCGCCAAGTAAAGTTGGTGTTTTAATAAAAAAAATATTCTCTGGTGGGGCTGTTTTCATTACAAGTTTGCTCTAGGAAAATACTGAGTGACCAACACCAGGTTGTGTTAAGAACTTGATGGTCAAGTTAGGAACCGAAAGTAAATAACTTTGAAATGCTGAACTAGATGGGAGGTTTTCTTTTTTCTCAACAACTGGGACTTTGAGAAAAGCTCCAATAATGTCACACAGCGACAATGGAATTTATTTATTAAAGTTGGTTGTTGGGTGAAGCCAGTGAGATGGAACGGCAAACTTGTCTTCCAATAATTCCTTGGATGGCCCTGTATAAAACATTTTAACCACTGAGGATTCTCGAAAGTCATCTCACCGAACTATGCAGTTCAGATCTTCTTGTAGACAACTCTGCATAGTAAGTTGAAACCACAACCCTCCTGCCAACTCCTTTAGTGAATAAATCCCAGTGTGTAATACTGTACTTTTTGTATAAATTGCCAAGTAAAATATATTGGTTTCCTTTGTGAATATAGAAAGCAGTAACTTAAGTCTCATAAGGAACACTTAATGAAAGCATTCAATGATCCGGTATAAAATATATGAAAGCAGTCTCACCTGTTACTATGGACATGTTCTTGAAACCAACCTGATCAAGCTTTTGCCTAATTACTTCTGTTAGCTCTGGTAACTAAAAGAAATAAAAAGATCACAAATAAAACTATAATGTAACCTAGATTTTGAGCAATCTTTGTAATTGTTTTGGATTAATTATAACCTCAAAAATGTATCGTATGACAACAAGATTTGGTCCTCCATTTATATTAAACTGTATAGACATGGGGCATTAGGCTAAAAAATAAAAAAAATAAAAACCCAAAAACCGGCACTCGCATAACTGAAGGCTTTTGTTTGGGCCTGTATGTACTTTGGGATTAAATGCGTGGACTCTATGCAAACCGGTATATTTATTGCAGTAAAGGAAGTCTCATTCTTTCACTCTGATAGCAGAAGAATGCCTTCATCAATTATCTATGCAAATTGGACCCCAATAATCATTTCAGTTAAATATATGACTGGAGTGGGATGGAGTTTACCTTTTATACATGTCGGTGTTGTAATGCTAGCTAGTCAACAATTATTTATTGGTTGTACCTGATCCTTTATTTTGTCAACATCTGCAACAACAAGCATGAGCTGACGTGTGGAGACGACAGAAGGCTGTGACTCTGGCGCTGACCCACTTGCTTGGTCGTCACTGGTGGTCAGAGGCGAGGGGATCAAGTTACTCATTGGCTGCGGAGTTTTACCATCATTTGTTGTTCGAGATGCTAACTGGACATAAGCATTCAAAAGACAAACATTGAAAAGAAATAATAGCCCAAAAAATCAGGCCCACATTTCAAACATTAATCTTAACTGAATATTTTTAATGTTTTTTTATTTTTTTTTATTTTCTAGCAGCCAAGGCAAAAAAAAACCCCTCAGAACCGGTCTGGCAAATGGAGTTTTGGGAACCGAGAACTGAAAACTTCCACCCTGATCTACCTTCAGCAATCTGAGGTTGGCTACGGGTCACTTTTGCCAGTATGTCCCTAAATTACTTTTTCTGCATTCAGACGTAGTTTTATAAATACTGCTATATAAATAAGAATATAATGAAGGCTTACCTCTTTAAGAAACAAGCAGTAACGTGACAGCAATTGAAGCGTTAGTTTCCAAAAACGATGCGCCAGTAAAGGTAAAAAGACCTGATCGGACCAGCAGGACGTCAGGCAGGTCCAGAGGACATGGGAAGCTCGAAGACAGTAAGGACTGCCAGCTGAGAGGGAAGGCAAACACATGTATGCATGAGACAACTGCGACCACACACACACACACACACTTCTTGTGTTGTACAGAGGCTCACTGGTTACAGCATGATAGAATATCCAGATTACAGGCCATACAACTCAAGCACTGCTACTACAACATGTTTTATACCCTCGATGCCCTAGGCCATTACAGTGCAACATAAAAGGTGTTATCAAAATGTATTTTATAAAATAACTACACATCATCCACTCGGATATTTTACCTGGTGCATCTTCTAGGCCAGCACACAAAGCGGATTCAAGACATCCTGCTATTTCCTTAAATCTAAACAGGAAAACAAAATATTGTCATACTTTTTGGTGCAGCAAATACTCTCCCAAACTTCGGCATAACCTTTATTATTCATAAGTACATAACACTGATATCAAACATGAAACCAGTTTTGGGTACCTATTAATATCTTTTGTTAAACATTATGCATGAATTAGTATTAGCTATCTTGGAGATTTCATTATGTCATGCAAAGCCTGCAGTTACTCTTTCAGCATTCCCTATAATATTTCAGAGCTTCTGTTAATGAAGTGACCTTCATGGGTTAAGCTTGGCTAAAGAGCTGAACTCAGCAGTGGTTAGACATGAGACAACCCACTCTTCAAACGACTAGGTATAGGAGGTTTATCTACACTGTTCTTAGGGCTCATCAAGTCATCTTAGTGACAATAAAGAATAGTACTTGATACAGTACATACAAGAAACCAGAACCGACAAAGTAACTTACAATTTTACGCTTACAATCTAGGGTTAATATAAAGTGACTTTCAACAGCATCTTGGAATCCTCCTCCCCCTTTTTGTGTTAAGAAGTGTTGGACCAATGGAATAAAATATACTGTTAAAACAAGTAAATTGGCAAAAAAATACAAATGTAGCCATTATGGAATCTGTTTGCTTTTCACTTAACCCCTATGAAAGCTTCAAACGGATTTCGTGCAGCGATAACCCTGGCATAGGTTTTTGACCCGAACATTTTTGGGAGTAAAAGAGTCACGTGTTCACCTTATCTGGAAATACACGGGCAAATTCCACTTGTTGTTAAAACTGTGATAGGACGGATGAGCTCGTAATCGCTTAACGCTAGTTTGAGATCCACACTGTCTCTCAAACTTTCTCACAAAGTCCATGCTTATGGTGTATTTCTAAAAGGAAAAAATAAAAGCAGTAAAATAAAAGCAATAAAAAATCCCTTTCAAGTATAATAATTTTTTTTTTTTTTTTTATTACATACTACTACTATTCAGTATGATGACAACAAAGATATCAGTTTGGTCCCTAAATCATTTATGGAGCAGACAGCAAACTATGGACGCTGTCTGTATCTGTTTTGACCTGGTCTGTCCTAATTCAGGACTTCAGCTATTTCAGTTGTACTACATCGGCAAGGTGGATCTTTCTTTAGAATGCCATGAGCCATTATTACCTACTATGTATGTTAAATCAGGATATGTTAAGGATATTCATAAAAAAATATAAACTGAAAGAGCCCCTAAACAATCAAAGCATACTTTCATATGCAATGTTTAAAATTGGGGAAAAATATATTTAACTTAGGGAGAAGTTGCAGTTTTCCACCCCCTCCATGTGCCGATGTTTTAGTCTACCGGGGTCTGAATAGATCCGTGCCCACAGCATTCATCACTGGAACCGACCGGTAATGTCACGTGCAGCGAGATCTGTTCAGCCTAAAACATCTCCGGTACAGAAAGTAACCAAGGGGTGGGGGGAATGTATATGGGGGGATTCTGTAGAATACCTTCATGCATTTTCAAGAGGGACATCATATCGAATTTAAAGGGACCCCTCAGGTATCATTTGCATTCAAGTGCATTTAAATTGCATGACATAAAGCTGAAAGTATGGGTGAAGCACAGACAGAGCTGCAAACATGAAGCATGACGCTACATTGTACAATACAAAATCCTGATTACAAAAATGGCAAGACCAATGTTTTAATTACCTGATGAAATATGTCTGGATTTCCTGGGCTGAAAAGAGACGGTAATTTTTCCTCTAAACCTCGTGCAATTTCGGGCCAAACAGAGGTCAATAAAAAGTCATACCCAGGAACCATGTCTGCTTTATCACTATAAAAAAAATTAAAAAACATGTATGAAATACATGTGGGGCCCTCAAAAGCCCACCATTCTTGCCAGAACCTTTGTGTAAAAGTACCATAAAGCTCATGGGAAGGGTTCGCAACGGCTGTTGTGTCTGTATGTGTTAATGTATATTTGTTATGTTTGTGTTACAATTGCACAGCGCTGCGTAATTTGTTGGTGCTTAATGTAACTGTAATAATAATAATAAAATATACAACCACAGTTATGCACCAAGGATATTGTTCAACAGTTTGTTATATCAGGCCCTCAAGTGGTCATTCTACACCATGACAGCTAAAGTTGAACACCAACGTACACTTTCATGTACTTCTAATGTTATTTATTTAACAATGCCATATTTGCATTAATGTATATTTTTCCACCTGAACTTGTGTTTTCCGGCTATTTCATGCGCCTCATACAGTCCATTTAAGAAAATCACACTACATTTATTAACTCTTCATCAGTTTTTAATTTGTTACACTACATCCTAATTACAATATGTATGGTTGTTTCAAGTTGGTCCACGTAGGGATGAGGAAGGTAGGTGAATAGGATTATTACCTGGATATGGCTCCTCCTGTTACTTCCCTAAGAAGCCGACAATGGTAAGGAACAAACTCCAGGAGCTTATTATACATGGCTTGTAGCCCGTTGGGATGAGACTGTACATACTGTTCCACTATCACCTGCAAGCACAGAAATCATAGGTTAAAGATGAGCAGATCTAAACAGAGCTTGATCAACAAACCATTTCTTTAAACGACAGTATTATCTCTTTAAAGAAATCTAACGTAAGGAAGTTTTATCAGTGACATGTGTAACAACTGTCTGGTTCAAGCGGTAAAAGTTAATGCAATTAAAGATGCATGGAGTAGGCATATGGCTATACTGAGTATATGACCTGGAACACAATACATTTTTCTTGTTTTTAAGAAAATGTGACAAACTTACTTCTTTACCACATTATCAGATACAGCGTTCCTTAGTCAATGGACCAGTTGGGGAGATGGTCAATGCCAAGCCAGCACATACTCTGTAGCAGTCTTCTTGCACCATGTATTACATAATACATATAGGTTTCCATGCAAGTTGACAACGTATGTATATCTGCTTCCAGTAACAGTGGCCCATAATCAAAGAGGATATTTACACAAACAGTCGATGTTAAACAGGTGAAGTTTACCTCCTCAATATAAGGTTTCACCAGCACCTGGCCAACTAATGCTTCCGCATCTCTGGTTTTGTCAATTGTTGCATATGTCCGTAAACAGTGACGTATTATATCCACGTTGGAAGTCTGAAGACCTTCTAAGAGCAGACCTTCCAGAGACTGCTGTAACATGGCCGTTATGCCAGCAATACGCTTCAAGGCAAAGAGAAAGAAAACACATTTTTAGAAAGCACTCTAAATTACTGTTAATGTGGTCAGCTTTGTATGTGTGTGTGTGTATATATAATTATGTGTAATTATATATAAAACATACATGTTACAAGAAATTAACCTGGCCAACCTCGTGTTCTAGGGAGCTGGGCTAATGGTATACACCTGTAGGATCATATGATCTTGCCATATGACTATCATTCCCACAAAAGTACAGGAATACATTCCCACATTTATAAATGCTCTTTAAAGCTTCATATATCTACATCCATAGCTAAGAAAACTGATCTCCTTAATAGTGCACAAGCTAAAACTCACATCTCATACTGCAAACTGCCCCATTTTCAGATGTTCTTCTCATACATATTTTAAAGATGTGAAGTTCAGTTATGACTTGAAATTAAAACAATGTGGTTTATTCAGTAAAAGTAGAGTCTTCATGTGAGTTGTGAATTCATAATGAAGGTCACTCCGGTGAGCTTCTGCTTCAAGAACAGCTTGTCTGGTACTGTATAATGTATAGTTAAATCAGCAATATTTGTTTAAAGTCTTCTTGGAAGTGGAATTATGTATTATACAGGGCCAGCTCAGCCCTTCGTGATGGATAGTGAAATGAGAGAGCTTTTCAACTGCCCTGTTCCTATCCATGCCATTAGCAAATAATTAATGAACGGTATATATCTAATTTCAGATACTCACGGGTCTCAGTTTATCCAACAGAGGCATGCCCTTGCTTTGGACTGCATGAAACTGTAACTGGTTAAATTCTGTGGCAATTCGTTCCAGGACCTGTCCAGTCAACAACGGGCTTAAAAAAAAGAATCGATAAAGAAGTGTCATTTTACACCCTTTTCTGTGTTGGTCCAATAAAAGACATCTCCTTTGAATAAACTTCTCACATACCAATAAATTTAGAATTTACTAGCCAAAAGGGCTACTTTCATTCTGAGCAGTAACAAATAACCTCACATTGATAATGTTTCCTTTTGGGAAGGTCCCAACTATTTTAATACCAGACTACTTACATAATCACATAATATTATTTTATCTCCAATAAAAAAAATAACTTCTGCCTATTATTTGCATGCCTTTTGTTTTTTGCTTGGAATTTCAATTTCCTTTTTTTTCAAATATTTATTTATTCATTTTCCAAAGGATAAAAGGATACAGAAAGGAAGAAGGGGAGAGGGAACATAGCATAATCATATAATATAATAGACTTATCACTCTTTTGCGTTCTTCGGCCGTCCCAAAGAAAAAAACAAACAAACAAACAAAAAAAAAAAGAAAGAAATAGAGAAAAGGAGGAGAAGACAAGAGAAAAGAGCCGAGAGTATACTCTTTATGATATATTATAAAGATGGTTGATTTTGGAGATCCAGTCCTCGTATATTGGTTTTCTACTATAGTAATTTGGTCCCAACCACCCTAAGTTTTTTTCCATATGTAATTGGAATAATAGTTGGTTCTTATATTGAATAATAGAAAAAGTTTGGTTACTTTTCCAATTTCTAGCTATTAGTATCTTAGCTGCCGTCATGACAAGTAAGAGTTTCATTTCTAGAGATGTATTTGCCAGAAATATGTGGAGGAGTGCATAATCAGAAGATTTTATTATTTTATGTTTAGTTACTTTTGTGAGTAAATCAGTCATATCCCACAGTTGGCTAACTATATTGCATGACCACCATATGTGTAAATAACTACCTTTATCCTTGGTACATCTCCAGCATATGTTAGATGTCCCAGGGAACATTGAGTTTAATCTTACCGGGGTCAGATACCAATAATTTAATAGTTTGAAATAATTCTCTCTGATCGCAATAGAGTGAATAATATTATATGTTGTAGAGATTGCATTTTGCCAATTTTGTTTTGAGATCGATTTTTGTAAATCTTTTGTCAATCTAGAGATGGTACTATCATCTACTTCATCTAATTTCTGTAATATTTCGTAGATTTTTGTTAATATTTTTTCATTCTTTTCCATTAAATATATGCCGTAATTTTGGATAGATTTCTGAGTCTGAATTATACAAAGTATGTCTCAGGAAATTTTTTATTCTTAAATAAGTAAAGATCTCATTAGGAGATAAATGGAATTGTTGGGTTAATTGAAGAAATGTTTTAATCTGATTTTTGGACAGAATGTCTTTAATATTCCTTATCCCCACCTTTTTCCAGCTTAGTAATGAAATATCTTGTAGGTTTAGCTCAATGGCCTCTAATTTTGCAACGTCTAACATTTTTTCTTTTAGGCCAAGATTCTTCTTGATTTTGGACCATTCTTGGATAATTTCTTTACAGACTACACTATTGCCTTTAACGATCTGTTTTTTTTATTTTAATTGGAAATCCCAGATAATAGTATCTAAGTTATCAAAGCCAGATAAAAATTGTTCCATCCTGTACCAAGGTTTAATCTTATTAATTTCCACTTGTGTATTATGTATGTGAATTAGCATACATGCCTCATATGCGCGTTTTATCGTGGGATACTTCAGACCTCCCCTATTCAATTTTTGAGAAAGAAGTTTAATTCCTAACCTTGATTTTTTATTATTATTGATGAAATTATTAAAAGAGGTTTGTATAATATATAGCCACGGCAGAGGCATTTTTAATGGTAAGTGTCTGAACATTTATGTCCATTTAGGGAGGATATAAGCATTTATTATATTTATCCTTCCAACCCAAGAGTACATAACATTCTTTAATAAGGAATTGGTTTCTTTAATGCAAGAGAGGAAGTTCCTTTCCATCATGTTCTGTACTCTTGGGGTTAGTTTTAAACCTAAATATTTCAGTTCTTGTGTTACCTCTTTAAACTTAAATTCCCTGTGAGTTATTTGTTTAACGTGTCGTGTAGTATTTAAATAAAGAATTTCTGATTTTTCTACGTTTAATTTATAATTGGTAAGTTCTGCATATTGACATAATTTTCATCAATTCTCTTATGGAAGGTTCTACATCTTCCACTGTTAGTAAAATATCGTCCGCGTAGAGACAAATTTTAAATTCCTCATGTTTTAACTTTGCGCCCTTTATCATTTCGTTAGATCTTATTGTAATAGCCAATATCTCTATCGTAAGTATATACAACATTGGAGATAAAGGGCAACCTTGTCGGGTACCGTTATTAATGTGAAACCAATCAGATTTGATATCTTGACCAATTATTCTAGCCGTGGGGTTAGAATATAATGCTTTGATTGCCGATAGGAAACTGCCCTCCAACCCAAAAGTTTGTAAAGATTGAAACATAAACTTCCAACTAATACGGTCAAACGCTTTCTCTGCGTCTAATGCTATTATTCCCATTTGTCTCTGTTCAATATTGGCTAGTTCTATAGTATCAATTATACGTCTGACATTATCATATGTAATTCTATTTGGAACAAATCCGATCTGATCGGAATGGATTAAGAATGCAATGACCTGTTTTAATCTTTCTGCCAGTATAGCTGCAAAAATTTTCATGTCTTCGTTAATCAATGAAATAGGTCTATAATTAGTTATGTCTTCAGGTCTTTTATTTTGTTTATGTATAGGAATAATATTAGCTCTTAGTAATTCCTCTGACGCTTTTTTCTTCTTCTATTAGTTCGTTAAATAAGGCTGCGAGGTGTACTCCTATATCTCCCTCAAATTTTTTATAGAAGAGGCCGCTAAAACAATCTGGACCAGGGCTTTTATTGTTCTTAATCTTATGTATAACATTTCTAACTTCTAACTCTGTTATAGGTTTGTTTAATTGTATCAATTGTTCTTTTGTCAATTTTGGAGTAGGTATGTTAGCCAAATATTTTTTAATTTGTTCTAAGTTAGAAGTATTATTTAAGTTATATAAAGCCGAGTAATACTTTTTGAAAGCATGTCCGAATCATTTTCGGAGATGTAAATATTGCATTTCCTTCTATAATTTTATAAATCCGATTATTAGATTGTTTTTTTTAAGCCTGTTTGTCAATGCTCTATCTATCCTGTTGTTTTTGAAATACCATCGCTGTTTTAATTTCTCAAGATTCTTTCCTATTTTTTCAAATTCAAAATTCCTTATTTTTCCTTTTAGTTGCTGAATTTTGATAGATCGAAATTTAGTTGGAGATAATTGGTTTAATTTAGTTAGATCGTAAAATTTAATATATAGGGTTGATGGTTCCGGGCCTCTTCTTTGGTTTTCAAGTTTTGCTATTTTGATGAGATAACCTCGGATTACGCTTTTGAAAGCGCACCATAAAGTATAATCTTATCCATTTCCATGCTTGGGATTACATTAAAGTCGCCTGCCATTATAAGAGTGCCTTTTATATATTTTTCAGCTTTTGAAAACAAATCTTCTATAAATTTTATTGTACCTGTGTTTGGAGCGTATAAATTAATTAAAGTGTACAATTGGTCTTCTAATTTACAAACAATAATTATATACCTAGCTTCAGAGTCTATATCTTGGTCTATTTCAATTTCCATAAGTGCCATTTCCGTGCAAGGTATTTGTGAGTTAAAAATATAGTCTTATGCTTGTATTGTCACATAAGGACACAGCAACACTAGATGTACAAAACTATGGGGGCCATCACACCTATATGAGCTTGTTGGACATTCCATTCCAAAACTATGGGCACTAATATGTCGTTGTCAGCCATGTCCATCAGACTTCCAGTGAAGCATTATTCATCCCTCCAGAGTCCACTGACAATGTACAGTGATGCTTTACACCCATCTTACGGACGCTTGGCATTGAGAGTAGCGATCTTCAGCTTCTGTGCAGATGCTCGGCCAAGGACACCTATTTCATGTTTAAAGTCACTGAGCTCTTCAGTACGACCCATTCTACTGCCAATGGGTGTCTATATGATTAATTTATACATCTGTTAGCAATGGGTTTGGTGGAAACACTAGCCACCGAAGATTGGCTGTATCTACTTACATGCATTAACTGATGGCATCACTCTACTGACCTGCTTTGATCAGAACCACCTTCTTTGCAGCTTTGGGAGTTGAGTATTTTTTCAATCTTTTCAACTGAGCGAATGACTTGAATCATCCTTAAAACACACATCTGTAGATAAAGATAAGGAAATCTTTTCGTTTATAAAGATAACCCATCTCTATGGGTTCAGTAGATTGATTTTCATTTCTACTGACACGAGTTTAAACTAAACCACTATATTATTGTATATGGTGTTATTTTTGTGTGAATTTTTAGTAGATTTTTGTAAGGAGAGAAAAAAAAACAGGGTGCAAACAAGGACAGTACTGAACATTAAAGAATATAATTCTCAGCTGTATTCAAGCCCTGAAACTCTATTCACACACGCATTTACTCAACAAGTATAGGGGGAAGAGGTTCTTCAATTGCCCTCCCAGGCATTGTAAGGGGAACCTAAGGAACAATGCTGAGTTGCACGAGTTCTTATAGCCGATGAACTACAAATTTAAGGTAACCTAAAGGCATTTTACAACACTACACAACCTGAATTTCTCCTGTACAGAAAACATCAACTTTTATGCAGTATGCATTTTAAAAGGTAAGACAAAAAAATATATTTATGTTTTGGTATTCTCAAAAAGGTCAGTATGTTTTTAATGATTCTGTTAGCACAAGTGTTCTAAATACACAGCTTGTACCTTCTTTTTTCTTATATCTTCCCGTTTAGCCAAACGCTCATCTACATCCCGGATGACATCGCTTACCGATGTCTTCAGACTCTGAATAAAAGAAATTAATAAAATATGAACAGACGTTGCAATTATTATTATTTTTTTTTAATATGCAGAAAAATAATTTACATATACATTGGTAACATGATTTAGATCAGGGGTCCTCAAACTTTTTAAACAGGGGGCCAGTTCACGGTCCCTCAGACCGTTGGAGGGCCGGACTATAGTTAAAAAAAAACAAAAAAACTATGAACAAATACATTGAGCCAGACATTGCCAAAAATGTAGCATAACCCCTATCACTATATACTAAGCCAAACATTGATGTGGTGTAGGCCTACTGCTTCAGTGTCTGGCTTAGTATATAGGGATGCACCAAAATGAAAATTCTGGACCGAAAATTCAGCTATCACTTGACCGAAACTGAAAATGACCCCCCCTTTAAAAAAAACCCCACTTTATTAAAAATAACACACCAAAATTGGACAAAACCCCCCCAACAACAATATTATATATATACACATTTATATATA